>BQMZ01000113.1:0-278055 GCA_036984285.1 Chlamydomonas sp. KOR1 | reverse complement strand
GGGTGGCTGCTGTGGAGTGTGGAGGACGGTCCGGCGAGGATGGGTGGTGTCTTGTCTAATGAGTTGCGTACTATGAATTGCACCATGACGGTTGGGGGAAGGGAGGAGGTGGATGGCAAGGGGCGGTGGGAGAGGTGGCATGTGCGCTGGGCTTCAGATCAAAAGGGTACACTTGGTGACATGCGTTGCGGCTGGATACACTGGCACGGAGGCTGAGGGCTTCCTGTGGCACGGCGTACTGCCGAGCCCTAGGGCCTTGCACGCAGCTTGCACGTGGCAGGTGTGAGGGTTGCGATTGGTCCAGCGCCTTACTTGAGTTGGTGCACCTCGCCGCACCGTGGCCTGGGAGGGGCGACCATCGCGTGCCCGAGTTGGTGTGTGTCTGTATGTCAACAAACGTCGTTCGGACTGCCGTTTGGTGGTGTTGAGTTGTGCATTGTGGGTTCGACGTGCGAGTGCCGTACAAGGGGCTTTCCTGGTGCCGAGAGCACCTGCCTGAAGCACAATCACAGCCCAGCGACGCGGGGCTACGTACGGCCGCATACGGTATTCCAGCGTGTGCATAGCAGGATGCCGTGAGGGGAGGTACAACCCATGAGAAGGTTGAACGCCAGCCTGGAGTGTGATGTGCGCTACCGACCGTGGTGGCTGTATTGCGGCACAGGGCGTACGCCTTGATGGAGCGATTTTGATGTTTGGTGCTTTGGTCCCCTTTCACGCACGCTTTGTTGCTCGTCTGGAACGGTCCTTCCAAACAGGGCCAGCTTACAAAGCCGCCTGCCTGAGTTGCTGTGGCTTGCTGTTTTCAACACAGCGCTCGAGTTGCCCACCGCATGCCGTGGCGACGGAGTGTGTCCAAAGGACTCTCAGGACACCTAGCTTGCTCTGGCTTGCTCCAGCTGATGCCGCCACCCTGCAATTGATACGTCACGCTGAAGTTGGATGGGTACCAACACACAGGCACGGGGCCCAAAGTTATGCCCTCTCATGCGGCGTAAAGCAAGACCAACTGCCTGTTGTGCCAACCGTCATCAGCTACCCGGAGCAATCCTTCCTCTTGCTCATACAACAGTGGTGCTCGAAAACTTGTACTTGTTCCTTGGCATTGTTCTCACGCTAAAGCACAAGTCTTCAAGCAAGCACGTCACACAATCACGGTCACAGAGGGGATCTGCAGTTGGTGGGTTTGCGGGCGAAAGACGTCCAACCCTGCACCAGTTAGAGCTGCTCCAGCACAAATATTATAGGCTATAGGTTATCAGTCGGATGTTGCAACGGGTGCCTTGGCGAGACCACTGCGCGCTACGGACAGCTCAATGCCGAAAGCACCGCAGCCTCGCGGTGACCACCCGCGCGGCGACTCACAGCGATGCAACTCCAATGAAAATAGCTATCGTCGGAGGGGGCATCTGCGGCCCCGTGATGGCCACTCTTATGGCCCGGGAGCTGCAAGGGGTGCTGCCCCGCCCGCTGGAGGTGCACCTGTTTGACAAGAGGAACAAGGAGGACACGGTGAGCCTGACCCTTACAAGTCAGGACCCTCTTATTTTTACTATCAGAGAGTACCTTCCTGCTATGGCTCACGGTGTTGACTTCCACAAAGTGTGTTTGTAAATGTGGCCCTTGTTAGGCTGGTGGCAGCATCACGCTGGCACCCAACGGCATGCGAGTGTTGCAGCGGCTGGGCCTGGTGGACAGCTTGGTGGACACACAAGGAGATGCAGCAGCAGATAAGGCGACAGCGGCGGCAGCAGCAGCAGCAGAAGGTCTCAGTGCGGTGCAGGGGCAGGGCGTAGGGGTGGGGTCCGGGTCAATGGCAGGTCGGGGCTCAGGGCCGCCCGCCGGCGAGGAGCTGAAGAGCATCACGCTGGCGAATCCGGATGGCTCAGCCATCGTTACCTTCCCCACACGGTGGGTAGGGGTCAGGGGGCGGGTGGGAGCCGGTCAGGGGCGCCAATGGGGAGTGTGCGGGTGTGTGTGGAAGGAGGGGCTGGAGCTGCTGCATCTGGGGATCCATGGCTGCCATGCACATGCCCAACCTACTGGGTCGGCAGCACGGACGCTGTGCTAAGCGATTACACAAGCTCGGGGAGCATAACAGGTCGTAGAGCAACGGGAGCCATGGCCGTGGATGCTCAATTACTTGCCAAACTCCGCGCCTGCAACCCATCCCTGATCTTCGTTGCTGGGAACCCCCTGCAGGACCGCGCAGCAGCAGGGCGTGCCGTACGTGGGGTTTCGGCGCTTCCGTCTGCGGCGCGTGCTGCTGAAGGCGGCGGAGCGGCAGCCGGGGGTCACGGTGCACTACGGCAAGGAGCTTGGTGGGTAGGTTAAGAGAAGCCCTGCGGTACGCAAGCAGCCGTTGTGCCGTACCTGTTGTGCTCCTCGCATGCTGCCACGTGTTTAACGCAGGCTCTGTACTCACTTGACAGCTTGCCTGTACCCCATGCGAAACAGAGCGGGTGCTGGACTGCGGCCAGTTGGAGCCAGCCGGTACTGACGCCACCAGTGACAGCACCCAGCAGCGTCCCACGTCCCCAACCTCCCCCCCCACCACCTCTCGCCCCGCCGCGCTGCTGTTCTCCGACGGCTCCTCCTTCAGCGCCGACCTGGTGGTGGGCTGCGACGGCATACGGTCGGCGGTGAGGGCGGCGGTGCGGGGCACGGATGAGCCACCGCCCAGGTGCGTGTGGGCATCTCGGGTGGGTGTTATGGGCAGTTTCGTCCCATAGCTCCCTAGGTAACTGCAAGGGGTGGGGCATGCTTCCTACGTTAGTGTGCTGCTGCGCGCAGTGCCAAATTCTTGTGCCAACATGAATCTGTGAACTGGGGCCGCAACTCGGGTGTGTTGGTTACGATGCTCACAGGCGACCTACCTGCTGCTAGTGTGCAGGTACACGGGCTGCGAGGAGGTGATTGTGGTGACGCGGGTTCGATGCGCCGACCTGGTGCCCCCCGGGGCCTTCACGCTGGTGCTGGGCCCAGGCGGCAGGCAGTTTGGCACGTACGGCGTGGGACCCGACTGCATGTGGTTCGCGTCCAGGCAGTGAGTACGGTTGTACGGCGCTGGGCGGCACGGTACGGCACTGGAGAGGCAGCAGCGGCGCGTGTGTGGGGCGGGGATTGACGGTCGTTTCGGGGGGCTTCGCACGTCGATGTCAATGTGGTTGAGCAGCAATGACATGGAGATATAAAGCGTCAGGGCGGAGGCTCAAGATTTACGGTGCAGTACCTGCGTGTACGGCATGGTGCACACCGGTACGGCTATTCTGTAAGGGGGAAAGGGGCACTTCCCTGCTCATGGGCCTGCCCCCACTTCGCAGGCGGCCTGAGAGCCGTGACGCGTGGGGCGCCGTGACGTGTGCCGAGGAGCAGCAGGCGGTGCGGCAGGAGCTGATGGAGGCCTTCAGGTGCGGGCCGCGACGCCAGAGCTGGTGCATTGTTGTGAGACTTCTCTGTTCGTGTAGACTGTAGTGAGGTGGTGCTGGTGTAGCAATCGTATGTAGTAGGACAGGTGTAACGAATGACAGGTGAACTGTGCCTGTGTGTGCTTGCGTTGTGCCCATAGCAGCCGAAGCTTGCCGCTCCATGCGGCTGTGTTCTGCGCTAGCTTCTGTCAGCGTTTCGTTTGCGGGTCGTGTAGCGCGTTCGCAAGGGCCTGTTGGCTTCACCTCGACTACATGCGCACTCCACCGGTAACGTCTTCACCGACGTTTGTGAACTGCTGGGCACCTCGAGCGCACGCGCAAACCTTTGGCAACGGTGCCCTTTAAGGTTCGCCCCAGCTGCGGCACCGTGCAACGTACACCCGCAAAATTGTGTTCAAGGGCATGGCTACGCCTGGCCTGCTGCACCTGGCCTTGGTCCCTCGCAGGGGATGGCCCCTAGTGGAGCAGCTGGTGCAGCGGGAGGCGACCGTTATGATACGGGTGAGGGGGGGAGCCGGCGAATTGCCGGAAAGGATTATAGTGAGTGGTGAGCATCGCTGTCCGAATGTGGAAACACCCAAGACCCGCTGGAGAGACCTTCTGCCGGTGTTCCCACGCCCACGACTTGGATGCCTGCCCTGCGGCGGCTGACCACACGGCGGTCCGCTTGGCACCCCGCCCCACACCAGAGAACACACTTGCTTGCGGCTGTCTCGCTGCGGATATGTCCGCTGATCATCCGATGGTCCGGACCCCTGCCCCCCAGGTGGGCTGTTTCGCACGTCACTTGTATGCTTTACAAGTACTTCGTGTTCCCCTCCCCCTGTCTCCCAGGTGGGCATCTACGACCGCGACCCCGTGTCCTGCTGGCACCGCGGGGCGGTGGTGCTGGCGGGGGACGCCGCGGCGCCCATCCCGCCCAACCTGGGCCAGGGGGGCAACAAGGCGCTGGAGGACGCGGGGGTGCTGGTGGCGTGCCTGAAGAGGTGGGCTGGGACATGGGATGCCACGTGCCGGAGCGCCGACAGGACGTGGGATAAAAGGCAGGGGTCACTATGACGTGGTGGCTCATGGAGGGTGGGGTGTGGAGGTGACGAGCCACCGCGGAGCAAGCACACGTGTATGCAGCGGCGAGCCAACGGTGCGCACCTACCCCCAGCGTCTCGGTGCTGTAACTGCGGACGCAGTGGACGTCAGCCCCCATACCCCGTACCCCGTATAAGTACCACAGCCTACCGAGATTGCATCCCTATGCTCCTCCCCGTCATGTGCGTGCACTTGTACGCAGATTTCGGGCGACCTCCCCGCGCGTTCGCGCTGTACGAGCGGCTGCGTGTGCCACGTGCCGCGCTGCTGCTGGGCAACACGCGCGGCGGCAGCGCCATCACGCTGGCGGACCACCCGGTGGTGGTGTGGCTGCGCAACGTGCTGATCAGGGCGGTGGTGGGGCTGACGGGCAGCACGCCGCTGAGCTACCTTTGGGGGTACGACACGGAGGTGGAGGTGGAGAGGGCGGCGGGGAAGGGGGCGTAGCGTACATGGTGCCCGGTGGGGTGCGAGAACGAGCGGGGTGGTGGTACTGCAGGTGTGGGGTGGGCTTGGGTGGGGAGTGGATGTGGACGGAAGGGGAGTAGGGATGGGGTGGTGTGGGGTGTGTCGAGACGGTGCGTTTAAGGTGTCGAACAGGGCGCCTGGGCGTTCTGTTGCAGCGGGGAGCCATGGGCACCTGAGGAAGCACAGGGTACCGGTAGCGGTTGTGGCGAATGGAGTGCCTTGGCCGTGCAGGCACCAACTGTGGGACGGGGGCGCAGTGGTGGTTAAGCTAGGCCTGGCTGGGCGAGTGAGTACCGAAGCGTGGCGTCCTGTACGGACGGCGGAGGCTGGTGTGTGTGCACGGAGCCATGGCGCACTTGAGCGCCGTCAGCATCGGCACGTTTTATCCCCAGCTGGACGCGGCGGCTGACACTATGGCGGTGCTACTACCTGGACGACGCTTCCTTTCTAGACCATTGTACCTGGACGATGGGAGGCCCACCTAGAGCGCACCATCGTGCGTCTGAGCATGCTTGCCCAGGGGAGCTCCCCTGTGCTCACCGATGGCGTGCACGGTGCACCAGACATGCAGCTGTCCCGTTCGTGCAACAATTGAGGGCACGGGTGAGGAACGCGCACTGCCGCTGCCGCGATGCAAAGACCTGGCCCGGCGGCCAAACGAGGGCGACGCTGGGCTGATGCGGCATATCAGCAATACGTAGGACACAGCAGCCGCCGTGTAGCGCGGCACTTTGAGGGTCCCCTTCCGTACACGCAGTCACGTGCCAGGACAGGGCCGGGCAGGGCAGCAGTGCCCACAGCACCCCGACATATTTTGGGTTAGCGTACGGCGCCAAAACTCTGGCACACTGACCAACCAAACCCTCGTGTGCCTGGTTTCTGCCGTGCTGATGCCAAGCCACCCTTGCAACGCTAGACGCGCACGGCAGCAGGGAGCGAGAGCATATCTCCTCGTGAACTCCTGCCTGCCATCACCCGCCCAGCGCCGCCCTGCGGTAGTCCCCCCTGCTGGGGCAAGCATGGATGCCCTCCGCCACCGCACCTGCCACTCAAGGCCAGGCCCCCACAAACTATGGTCCCTTCAGTACACAAGCGGCGTTGTCGCACCAGCACCGACCCCAGCCCCAACACCAGGCCATCATATACTGTCATGCGTTCATTCGTGTGTTGGGGGAGAGGCAAGAGCTGCTGCTAGGGAGCCACCTACTGGGTCGACAACGGCTGTTGTGCTAAGTGGGTACACAAGCTCGAGGAGCATACCAGGTCGTATCAATGCCGTGTTGTACCCGGGCAACGCCGGGTACAACACGGCATTGAGGACAAGGGAAAACACGTGCTGCCCCAGGCTTTCCAACTGGCTTCGTCACCCTGATCACAGGCTTTCCATCATCTTGACTGCCTGTTGATACGCTTTCCAAAATTCCGCGCACGCAACTCATCCCTGTGTTGATACACCCCACTGCAGGACCACGCAGCAGCAGGGCGTGCCGTATGTCGGGTTTCGGCGCTTCCGGCTGCGGCGCGTGCTGCTGGAGGCGGCGGAGCAGCAGCCGGAAAGTCAGTCACAATACAACAGCAAGTGATGCAAGCCCGGAATGCTAGCTCCGTGCACTTGTAAAGACAGGGACCACACCTGTATGCTACCGTACATTGATGCGACCTGTTTACAATTCTATTCCCCAGCTTTAAGGCGGCTAACGTTTTTACACAGGAACACGTTAAGGAAGTCGGCAGCAACCAGGGGGGAATCCCAACATCATTAAATTTGTCGCCACAACACACATATTCGTTTTTATCAGGGCTGATAACGGCAGTATACAGGGCTGCAAACGGTGTCATAAGGCTTACAATGCAGGATACAGGCGGGTAAAAAAGGGGGAAAGTTGCATTTTCCCCCTGACCCCCCAAACGTGCAGGAGCAATAAACCCTGTATACCCAGGAGCAAGCAAAGATCATGCCCAGCGGTACAAAAAAACGTCAGTCACACTACAACAGCGGGGGGAGGCTTCACGCCTCCCCCCTGGCCCCGCCGTGATGCAAGCCCGGAATACTACCTCCGTACACTTGTCAAGACAGGGACCACGCCTGTATGCTACCGTACATCGGTGCGACCTTTTTACCCCGGCTTTAAGGCGGCTAACGTTCACACACAAAAGCAGCACACGGACATCGGCAGCAATCAGGGGGGAATCCCAAAATCATTAAACTTGTCGGGGTCAGGGGGGAGGCGTGAAGCCTTCCCCCACAGGAGCCTGACGGTTTCCGCATGTAGCGTAGCGGAGTAGCGGAAACCTAGGTTTCCTGCGTTCGGCTTGATAGCGGGTGTCCATCTCTGTCCTCCGTTCAGGGGCAACGCTCCCCTGTGGGGGGAGGCCTGTACGGCCGGCATGGGGCCGTTTGGCCAAGGTCTTAGGTAGTGGCGCCGCTTGGCGCCGGTTACTTCGCGAGTTTGAGTCAGATCTGACGCCACCGTCACTGACCGTGCTCCATCTACTGCGCGGTTACACGGTGGAACCTTGTCACGCGTACGTTTAGGTTGCGCTGAACCGATTTCCGCAACCGCGATGTCACCACAACAATCTTTTGCTATATTTCGCAACGACAGACTTATATCATATGGCACCTGCGAGAAGCGCGCGTCCTTCTCGGTTTGAAGCTTTCAATATCTGTCGCGGCTCAGACTGGTTGCTGCCCCAACTAGCACGCGCAGCACTTCACTCTACAACATGGATGATTGCAGAGAGCGGCTCATTGCTGAAGATCCCTGCTCTTGGGGCGCGAAAAACATCGCTGCCCCCGCCCATTTATGCCCGAGTTTCCCAAAGCGCCAAGGATGTTGCCCAGTCGAGCCCTTGCTCCTTCCAGTTATTCTCCTTAGCGGACTTTGCTTCCCCAAGGCGCCTGCTTCCGCGGTGGCTCTGGCGTCGGGGCCCCCTTTCCCGCCGGCTCCGCCCCGCCTGCCTACATCCGGTCTGCGACACGAGTACCTTTACCTGCAAGGCCCGATTCAGGCTCCCTTTCTATCTTCGGCTGGAAGAGAGCCCTGCAGCTCGGCGGATTCCCTGCGGAACACCACAGCACCTGCCGTGGGGTTGTGGCTCCTTCACCACCACGCCTGTGGAGCACAGCGTGACAGCAACACCTTTGTTCTTCCTTTCCGGTGAGGATGGATGGGGCTGCATTCCTGTTGTCGCAGACGTTCGTCTGCTGGGCTGACGACGTCGGTGGACGTCCTTCTTTTCTTGACTACTACATAGGGGCACAACAGGCCCTCTGCTACGCACAGCAGCTCTTGCTAACCACACCCCTGGCATGGGACCTTCAATGGCGGTGGCCACACTTGGCACGGGTCATGGGTTGCCGTTAGCTGTCAGCTATCAAGCAGGGCCCTCGCGTACTTTCACCGTGCGTTGCACGCCCTTTCGGACTTGGGGTAACGTGGACGTCGTTCAGGTGCCGGTGGGCTCTGTGAAAACATGCCGGTTGGCATCCTGTTGAATGGACTTCATGTTCCCGCCGGTGGGCGTCGTTACGTGCCGGTTGGCAGCTCTCTGGTCATGCCTGAACGTTAGAGAGATGGCGAGAGCCACTGGGCGCCGTGCGGCCCTTGAACGTAAGGCAAGAGGCCACTGGGCGCCGTGCGGCCCTTATGATTGGGGCGAGTGGGCCTCGAGCGAACTGTTGGCTTAAGCCTTGCTGCGGCAGTGCATGAAGGCACGTGGCTCTTCTACGCCAAGAAGTTGACATGCCCTGTGGTGGCATCCTCCTGGACGGCTGATGAGCCAACAGGGGACATGTTGGGGGATACCACCCTGCAAGGTGGCTTACGGTATGCACAGTACCTTCCGCCGTACCCTCGAGGGTAGTGTTTGGCGCAGTTGCGGTCATGACAAGTCATAGTTCGCTGGTTTAACCGCCTTTGTGCCTGCGGGTGGTCACGACCAAACACAATGCCGTTGGGCGTTACTGCTGTTGCAACTGGATTATGCGGCAGCCTGCCAGACATCCTACTTTCATGCTAGATACGGCGTCAGCGTGCACTGGATAGGCCTTGCTCACTGTATGCCGACTTTGCCGTGGACTAGACATCGGCCGGTGGGCTGCCTGGTGTGCAAATGCGGTGTGGGTCGCCTGTGAGTGTCCGCTCTTGTTTTGGAAGCATCCTGCTTCTTTACGTATTTACATGTGCGCGCTGAAGGTCGCACCGTTTGGCCAAGGGTCCCTTCGTGCAAGCTCACATTGGCCGTTTGGCCTCTCAACGGTGAAGCCATGCTTGTCGATGGCAAAGCGGTACCCTCCTTTGGGTGACGTGACTTTTCAGTTTGTGAGGCTCACTCTTTTTACAATGCCGTGGGCTCTGGGCTCCGTATGCTTATGTAAGCCATGGTTACCGTTAACCAGGCTAAGGGGAATGCTTACGCGGTGCGTTTCCTCCCAGTACTCAAGTCACAAGTTGCGCCATGGTTAAGAGTATGCTAGGCAGGTAATGGACCAGCCAGTGTGCGAGCCTCGCTACGGCGCACTGCAGTAATCTCATCTTTCACATTTGCTTGCGGCTTAATAGCGACACGCCCTCCACCTGCACCGGGTTGTGTGAAGACAGCGCTGAGTGCTGTTGCGGGAACGGCCTGCTGGGGAGAGTGCTGGTTCTGGCCGGGCTTTCTTGTGCCTCTTGTGTAGGCACGCACGCCGTTGAATGTCCTCTGCTGGAATGCCCTCTGCTGCGCCTGGTCGTGCAAGACAGTTCATTCCGCAATGGGGTATGCGCCACACCTTGGGGTTGGCAGGTTATAATGGTGGCGGTGCGCAGATGCCAGTCAGGGGAGACCTTGAGCCAGCCATGGTGCTGGCATGTGGCCATGCGTACTATCGGTACGGTACCTTCGTAAGCGCCTCTCTAGTGCATGGCTGCGAACTGAATACCAATGGGCCCCCGGGGTAGCCGCAGCTACAACGCACAAACACCATGTTGGTGTAACGTACCGGTAACCCACAGCATCAGGGGGGTTTCTCCCCTGCACAGCACCTCGGCAGAACTGTATAACGCATGTGACGCTACAATCCTAAACAGGGCAGAGGGTTATACGTTCCAGTCCATTTGGGACGTGATTGGTTTAGCAAGTTGACGAGCAGTCTGGCCAACAGGGTGAGGGCTCTCGATGCCCCTTGAGGGTAGAGTGTGTTATGAAGCGGTCTTGCGCTTGCGCATCCGCGTTGTCTTTCAGATTCACAACCATGGATTGGGTGGTGGACCAGTAAGGATCGTATTCCCCCAACTCCATTGGCGCCAGGGGAAGGGAATTCCCCCGTCATTTACCTCATTTTTGTGTTGCCGACCATCCAGGGGAGTCCTCCCGACAGTGCAACGAGCACAGTACTGTATTGATCAATAAGCTTCTTACGCTTGCGTGGTTGTGCTCTTCTTTGAACGGTTTTTCTCTGGGTGCATGCTTTCCATGCTTGTGTACGGAAGGTCAGGCCTACCAAACCTTGCACGGTATCCCCCTGGCATGGCCATGAAGCTGGCGCCAGAGCCTTTGCCATTGCGTGGCCTTTTGCGGCTGAGTCCGTACATTCCCAGTAAGGGATCTTGGGTGGCAGTACACGGGGTAGTAGGGTAGTAGGGTTCGGTTCCCTTCCTTCGTACGGGCAAGTGGCGAGACACGCCCGATCACTGTGGCGCCTCTTATCCTGCCACACGCCACCGTAGCGTGATGCCTGCATGGCCCACGGCGCTGACCCTTCGATTGATGACTGAATGCCTTCAGCTGCAGATGGCAAAGGTCGCAGCAGGCCTGATGGCAGCAACACCAGCTGTGATTGTTATGCGCTACATGCTAGTGGGGCCTTTGTTTGGTGGCAGGCTCACGTGTTTTAAAGGGGGCGGAGCGGAAGCAGCATCCGGGGGGCCGCTTATGGCTAATTCCCCCGTACAGCTGCCTCGTGTCTGGTTTCCTCCCTGGTAGGAGGGTAGGTGGGGGCCACGGGTAGAGACGCTGTTTGTTCTGTGGGTGTGCGTCCACGGGAAGCTGCGTGGGGGCGGGGCCAGGCTGAGATATGGTGAAACTTGAGGCCCGTTCTAATTGCGGCCTACCAACCCGTTGGAGCTGTTTGGCTCCTAACCGTACAGCGAGAGGGGTGGGAAACCCCGTGTCCCTGATTGCCGGAGCCAGCCCTGCCCCGTTATGGGACGAGGCTGCGCCCTGGAAGGGGGCCAAAACTGTAAATCCATACATACATACATGCCGTACATGGGACATGTGGCCCAAAAAGGGTAGATACAGCTGTTAGGCACGCGGTAAAGGACCACGATATTGGGCACTGGCTGTGCGCAGCACGCCACACATCTTAGTTGCGTGACCAGTAGCCTGGCAATGTGTCAAGCTCGTCGTCCTCTGGTCTGCGGAGCTGGTTCATGCCACGCGGACAGCGTGAATCCTGGTATGAGGGTCGGCTGTTGTCCACCGTGTGCAGGGGACCCCTGACCGTGTGTTCCGGTGCAAGCAAGCTGACAAGCAACAGGCCACTGCGAGACAAAGTTCCGTCGTGCGCCAGACTGCTGTTGCAACCCCGCTTAGCCTGATAGCCGCTGCCCGCGGCCTTCTGCGTTGGCCGGTGCCAGCTAACTGGCCCGTCAGTCAGAAGCAGACCACCCGGCGGAGAGGTTTGGATGGCTAATAAGCGCACATGAGGCGAGGTTTGGATGGCTACTAAGCGCACGTGAGGCGGTCTATCGGTTGGGTGTGGGGACTATGTCTTCGCCCTGGCGGATCCGTGGAAGTCGGAGCTCACGGCACGGGCATGCGTTGTACTGCGGTTGGGTCCTATCTGGCCCTGTTGACACCACCTCCCATTGCCTCGCACGTACGACACAAGGTGTCGTCAAGTCCGCACATGCAGGCGGTTGCCCGCCGTGCTCAAGGCTGCCTACTTAGCGTGTATATGGCGGCCTGCGCCGTACAACATTCGCCTTAGAGTCTAAGTGCGTCAGAGTGCTGCAACGTTCGGGGTGTCTCCCATGGCCGTGCGGCCGACGTAACAAGGCTGCGTACCACGCGAAATAGGCTTTGGGCAGCCCGTTCATGCCCGCCGCATGTCGTGGACACACAACACATCTGGTCAAAGGTTCCTGCTGGGCCGTACGCACTGGTACGGCACCGGTGCAGCGAATGAGCAAAGGTTGCTACAGCCAGCCAACAACCCATACGGCAGGGACACCCCAATGGCTGCAACAGGTTGAGCGTCGCTTGTGCCATCGAGACAACAGTAGAGCGTGATGATTGGTGAAATATCCTGCCATGCAAATCTGTGGTCGAAGCTGTGGGGAGTTTCCCCGGTCCTTGGCGGTTGGTGTTTACCAGGGGAGGCCGTAGCCACGTGGATTGCACGTGTTGTCCCCCTGGACATGTTACCCGGCGTGGCCAACATATTCGTGCCCAGAAACAAACCACCCATTATTGGGAAGTTTCGGTGGAACCCAGGCTCGCCTCCCATCCCGCGAACAAGACCACTTTCCTGCTTGCAGGTACCCCTTCCGTGGCGGCTGCCCGCCGCCCTCATAGCGGCTCAAGACGCAATGCTGGAAACTGACGGTTTCCGCATGTAGCGTAGCGGAGTAGCGGAAACCTAGGTTTCCTGCGTTCGGCTTGATAGCGGGTGTCCATCTCTGTCCTCCGTTCAGGGGCAACGCTCCCCTGTGGGGGGAGGCCTGTACGGCCGGCATGGGGCCGTTTGGCCAAGGTCTTAGGTAGTGGCGCCGCTTGGCGCCGGTTACTTCGCGAGTTTGAGTCAGATCTGACGCCACCGTCACTGACCGTGCTCCATCTACTGCGCGGTTACACGGTGGAACCCAGGCTCGCCTCCCATCCCGCGAACAAGACCACTTTCCTGCTTGCAGGTACCCCTTACGTGGCGGCTGCCCGCCGCCCTCATAGCGGCTCAAGACGCAATGCTGGAAACCGTAAAATGCCAAACGTACAGGAGCGATAAACCCCAACCAAACCCCCCCAACCTACTGTGGTTTTTTACTAGCGCAAAATTGGCGATGTGCTGCTTGAGCCAGCCGAGGCTTTCCGAGGGCCCGCTGCTTTGCCTTGAGGTTCTTGCGTATGCGAAAAGGGTCAAATTGTTGGGGCGGGGCCTTGTTTGCCGGCTTGGGCTTGTTCTCCGGCTTTGGCACTTTTGGTTTTGCCCACGTGTCACAACTGAAAAATGCGAAAGATTGTATTGTCGCATCTAAGATGTGAGCCGAGTGCCGCGGCCCTTTGGGCAGCGACTTGCTTGCTTTCTTTCCAAACTGGCGCCAGGCAGGTGGCCCCGCCAAGGTTCGGCAGAGATTTGTCGGCTTCCTTGGGCCAAGATGCATATTTCATATTGCTTGCGCCGGGTTGGCAAGCCTGCGACCTGTACGTTCGCCCTCGCGCCCACCTGTCCGCCTCGCCTTTGCCCCCCCGTACCCCTCCCTACCCTTGCCCACCCACCCTTGCCTTGCATTTGGGACCCCACCCCCCACCTTCACGCCCACCCACCCACAGCCCCACCCTTGCCTTGCATATGGACCCCCACCCCCCACCTTCACGCCCACCCACCCACAGCCCCACCCTTGCCTTGCATATGGACCCCCACCCCCTGCAGACCACCACGACGTTTAAACACAATTCCTTCGCGCTGCCCATCGCGACGGCGGCGCTGTTGGCCCCGCCCCCAACGGGCCCCTGCACGTTGGACGTTTACGGGGCCCTGCACGTTGGACGTTTGTTTGTACCGCTGGACATGCACTGAATGTACTCCTCGGTATGCAGGGTTTACCCCCCCCCCACACACACACCACCACCACCACCACCACCACCACCACCACCACCAAGGGGTTGTTAGTTAGTTTGCCGCTCTGCGGTTAACCCCCACCAAGGGGGGTGCCGCGCGCCTATATGGCCAGGCCGCCATGCCTGTCAGGCTACGGTGTTGGGCACCTGCGCATGTCATGCGGATGCAGTGCATGGGGGCTGACGCTGTTGAGGGGTCACACGGCAGCTAGGCACAGGGGAACCCCATCCGGGGGCGGGGGCTTTGCCCTGTATGGGCGCTCAGACAGGGCAGCCATGGCTCCACCAGCCGTAGCCAAGAGCGCAGCGCCCATTGTGATTCGAGGATGTGTCATGTGCCGTACAACCTGGCCCCATATGTGTCCACCATAGCGTGTTTCCTCCCAAGTGTGTGTTGCATGCCCACCTCTCTCGCGCTGCCATTCCCCCCCCTCCCAGATGCAGGTATGGGAGCGTAGCAGGTCCGCTGCCTGCGCTGCAACATGTGGGCCACGGGGAAAGCCACCATTGACGCGCACAAGTGCACAAAGAAGGTGCCCATGCCGGAGGAGGTGGCGGCGCTGGTGGTGTGCAAGGACAGCCGCAGCTGCCTGCTGTGCGGCACGCTGTGCGGCAAGCAGCACCACGGGGCGCATAAGTGCTCCATCTCCCGCCTGAGCCCCATCATCATCGACGCCTTTGGCGTGACCCTGCTGCCCGACCCCGTCAACGTCGGCAAGCACCCCTCCCCGCACCTCTGCGCGGAGTACACGAGTCTGGTGCAGGCCAGCCGGGAGCACGGGCCCGTGTGGGCGTCGCTCGTGCTGCTGCCCGGTGAGCAGCCGCGCGACATGACCATCACTGTGTTGGTGCTGGAGCCGAGCAACATGCGTGACGCGTCCGAGTACAGGAAGGTGGTGCCCGTTGCTACCTACGGCAACAGCAAACGGGCCAAGCGGAACTGTGCCAGTGTGCCCCCGTCCTTGGGGCACTTTGAGGCGGTGCCCGCGCCCAGCGGAGGCGGCGACGAACCACACCGTGTGGGTGCTCTTGGGACGCCGGGCAGGCGTCGGCGCCATCAGCAAGACAGGGCCTGCTGGCGGGGCCGCAGCTGGTGGTGGGGAGGGCCGCAAGCGGGCCGCTGGCGGCGGTGCTGCTGGGGAGGGCGGCGAGCGGGCTGCCGGCGGCAGCGACCCGGCGCGGCTGGTGGGGAGGCAGGTTGGCAAGCAGGCTGCGGCGGGGCCAACAAGAGCGCAGCTGGGCAGGGGTGGTGTCTCTCTGGCGTTGCTGGTGAGGCGGGCCGCCTGGTGGAGTATGTGCGCGTCTTCTATATTGGCCAGGTGATCGACATCAAGGACAAGGACGGCGCGTCCCTGTCGCAGATGGACTGCGAGTTCAACAAGTTGCGCACTCTTGTGGAGCCCCTGAGGTACGGCAGCATCGGTTACAAGCTCAACCACTCGTGCGCCGCCAAGCTAGTGAGCCAGGGTGTGGTGGTGCTGCCCTGGCAGCAGGTGGCGAGCGTGCTGTTGCCCAAGAAGCGGAAAACCACCTTGGAGCCCATGGAGGAGCTGTTTTGGGACTACAAGGCGGAGTGCGGGACCCCCGGCGAGGAGCTGATGTGCATGTGCAAGGCCAAGGGTAGATGCACGGGCTTGCTGGTCCGCTTTGGGGGCGCAGAAATGACCAGCTGCCTGAGATGCTGGACCCTCAGACGGGCAAGCTGGTGGCGGTGCCCTGGGCACACCCTCCTAAGAAGAAGGAGGATGAGGGCAAGGAGGGGGGCGATGAGGAGTCTTCGTCTTCCGAGGAGGACGGCGAGGAGGGGGTGCGAGTAGCGTGATGGGTGCCTTTCATGGGCATGCCCGACACTATCTCCGCAACTGTAACGAGTTGAGCTGAGCAACGTTTTTGGTTTGGTTTGGTTTTACACGGGGGACCCCTTCGGTCGGGGTGTTGTACCACACCCACCACCCCGAGAGGGCAACGAGACAGCCCTCCCAAAGCATAAAAGCCCGCTACTGCCCAGGCCTAGTAATGTCGGCTAGGGCGGCACACCATGAAGCCCTAAGCACAGGCAGTCAACTAGCACGGCAAGGCAGGACAGGCATGGCACCCACGTGCCGTGTCAATCCCTCAACAAGCCGACGCGGGTTTAGGGGTTCAGAGCGGGGCCCGGGCATGGCATGCTCGCCCGGGCAGGACCTGCCTGGTCGGTACCTCCGCAAGAGTGGCGGACAGCAGGTTCGAATCCTGCTGAGGTCTTACAGTGCAACCCACGCCATGCGCCACCCGCCAACTGAACCGGTATGCCAGTGCGTAGCTGTAGCGCTGCAGCTGCGAGCTGTGCCCCGCTGCTATGGCGAGGGTGTGCCCCGGAGGGCTGCCGTAGCGGCGTTGGCGCTGCCATGACACGTACACACAGTACTGACCCGGTCTCCTCTACACTGTTCCAGGTAACACACGCGTTTTGATGTGAGTATGAGTCAATTGGGGATGTCGCAGGGGCGGACAGCATGCCGGCTAGCACCAGTCTGCTGGTTGTAGAGTCACAGACGGGTCTTTGCGCCGCTATGCGCTGCTGGCACTGCTCCACAAGGACACAAAGCGTGTTACGTCGGTGCTACCGTACCTCCACCTAAGGCTCAGCGCCGCGATGGCAACGCAGCTCCTGCTGGCTGTAACGTGAACGCTTACGGCTGATCAGCCCTTAACCGTTCAATGGATCACTGCGAACCGGGATGTATACCGTACGGTATAACGCCAGGGATCGTCTACTCTACCGTATGCAGAGAAACGAACCGCGACGGGCAGCGCCGCAGAGAAACCCAGGCAAGGCAAACGGGTGTGCGCCCAGCCGCACTCGCAGTGGCAAGACCGTCCGTGCGTAACCCCCCACAATGGCTAGACCCCTACCAGGGCACTGTTCACGGGGGTGCGGGATGTCAACGAGGGCAGTTACAGAAATGATGCAAACAGAGACTGAAGGGGAGGCAGGCTGCTTGTCTCAACGGTACAACTCCTCCAACAATGCTTTTCACACATTGCCCGACCGCTAGCCTCCGTGGCCGCCTCCTGCGCCGCCACTACCACCTTCGCAGTGAGGACCGCCTGCCCCGCCCCCGCCTCATTACCCTCAAGGCGCCTGCCCTCCGGCCCCAGCGCCGGCACCGGCCTTCTGCTCAGAAGCGTATCCCGGCTCCGCAGCGGCAAACAACAATGCGAATTCCTCACCCCAAGGGAAAACAATGATGCAGTCTGCAAGCACAATTTGGGGCCCCCCGCTGGCGCCCCGCTCGGCATTGTAACAGTAGATCGACACGCGGTCTGGGCGGACGCCTCTGGCGGACAGCCGTGCCGTGCATGGAGGTTGGCCCGGGCTCATGTGCGTTGGGAAATTGCACAGTATGGACTTGGCCCCTGCTCTGCACAGCTCGTGCAGCTCCTCCTCCAGCCTCGGCCAGTCGTCCACCGCAACATTTTCGCACGTCAAGTACAGCGTTTTGAGCCCCCTGAAGGACAGAAGGCCGTGTAGCGCGCCTACTGACGGAAGAACTCCCCGGCGCAGGTCCAGCGCTATGGGGGAAGAACAGAATGAGGGAGAAGCGTTGTGTGAGTCCTCCCAGCAGTCACATATCCCCACCCGCAACGTTCCTCGGCACCCAGCCACAGCCTGCGTGAATGAGTGTCGCTACATTCGAGTTGAGATGTGAGATCGAGCCGTAGCAACTATTTAGCGACTCTTCATGGTAGTACCACTGCATGTACTCGCTGTTGTTTCATACACAGGCTTTGGAGCTTGCTGCGACCCGCGCGAAGGGCACACACTGCTTACCTGGGAGGCGGGGCAGCGTCTCCGCCAGCAGCCGTAGCTGGTCCTGCGTCAGCGCCATGCGCGCCAGCCGGAGGCCGGCACAACTCAACCCCGACAGCTGCCGCAGCCACGCCGTCGTGTCCGTCAGCTGCGCCTTGGATGTCAGGGTGACTACGCTCTGGGTGTAGCGGCCAAGCAGCTGCGCCGCAACGCCCAGCGCCTGCACAGCGCCGGCCTCCAGCTCGCTGCCGCACTTCACGTCGGTGTACCAGAAGTACACGCTGTCCACACGCAAGGGCGGGCGGAACCAGGATAGCGGCCAGGGCGCGCACAGAGCTCTGACGGAGGTGCAGATGTTCCAGTCGTGGCGGCAGGCCCCAGCGGCCACCATTGCCATGCCCAGCTGGGGCGCCAGCCTCCTCCGGCAGCTGCAACACCGCCACGCCCAGGTGTGTCAGGGCCGTCAGCCGCGCCATGTCGGGGAGCTGCAAGGACCACTCGCAGTCAAGGTGCGCCAGCTGCGGCAGCGCGTCAGTTCGCCCATGAGGGCGTCGTGGTAGCGCTGCAGCCAAGCGCTCCACCACGCGAAGTGCGGATGTGCCGGGTCCTGAAACAGCTCGACGTGGTTGAGTTGCAGTATCGGATGCAACGAGAGGCGGGACAGCGCCGTCAAGCCGGTCAGCGGCAGGTGCTGACGCAGGTGCTGCAGCAGCACCTCGTCGGCTTGGAGCAGCTCCGCCTGCGTGCGCCGCTCCAGCTCGACGGCCAACGACCGGAGCGTTTTCACCTGCTCAACGCCATCATACAGCTCGACCAGGCGATAGGTGTCCGGCACGCTGCTGTCTCTTACGACCAGGTGTGTGAGCTGCGAGCACCTACCCTCTCGAGAGCCAGGAGCGTCTCGTAGGACAAACACGACACCGAGTCCAGTTCCAGCTTCGCAGCCGCGCCACACAGGGTGAGAAGCTGCACGCGTGCGAGCGCGTGATCGGCCTGCTGTCGTGGGGTCGGGAGCCAGTCGAACGGCGGAGGCAAGTAGAGTTTCAGGCACGTCAGGTGGCGGTAGCTGCTGTCAATGGCCTCCGCTACACACGGAACCAGGGGGGCCATGTCGAAGAGCGTCAGGCGCTGGATGGGCCAGCCGCCGCAGGCGGTCAGTACTTCCAGCCTGCACGGCAGGCACAAGGCACAGTTGTGAGGTGAGTCCGTTTCGCGCAGCTCCCGACTCGTTCGTTGCACCATGCCTGTCTGGCTCACGTCAGCTCCTTGGGCGGAACGTGTCCTTCACACCCGCACGCAGTCACCGTGAGCGCCTGGAGCCCCTTGCACCCGCGCTGCGCAAGGCTGGACAGAGTGGCGCTGGCTTCAGCCACGGTAGGCATTGGCACCACCACGCAGTCGAAGGAGAGTTTGAGGTGATCCAGTCGCCGGTCATGACAAGCGCGAGCATTGCGGCATGTCGCCCGAACATCTCTTCGCGCCCAAGCGCACATATGTGGCCATGCAAGTTCAAAGATGGTGAGGAAGCTGTCCAAGCAGTGGGCTGTGGAAGGCGCGGCGGTGGACATGGACGCGGCCTCCAAAAGCTCTGACGTGGACAGTTTGTATAACAAAAGACACTGTAAACCAAGTGCAAATGGATTCTCACAAAAGTCCACAGGCCGCACCACCCGGGCCGCTTTGTCTTCTCCAGCCCACGCCATGCTATGCATGCTATGTCACAGCACGGTGGGTTAAGGAAAGGGTGGTGCTTGCAATAGCGCATTTAGATACATATACAACATTTTACGGTGTAGTTACTGGTATGTTCAGAATGCTCGAAACGTCACACCATTTTGGCTCCAGTCGCGCCGGAACCACCGGCCGGAACCACTTACTCCTTCAATAGTAAGGTTGTGCCCGAACCTTCGTGTTGGTAAGTGTGTATATACATGTACATGTGCACATCGCGGAGACCATGCTAAGTGCGCGCAGCAGCCACCCTAGGTCAGCCACTCCTCGCTGGGCCCGTCAGGTCCGTCAGGTACCGTTCAGCCGCACACAGCAGGCCGCAAGGCTTCCGTGCAATGCGCGTGTCTTCTGCAACGCTGCACCAGCTGGAGGCTCCCAGCCCCAGCAGGCCCCGAGCTCGAACGGACTCAGCCCGGCGCAGGTGACTTTGGGGTCAGTAGGCGGTGCTATTCATCTAAATTGAGTGGCACTGTGCAGCATAACTCTACTCCTGGGGTTTGCAGGTTGCCCACGTCCGCTTTTTAGTCGAGAACAAGGCGACTGACGCGAACCTTGCGGCAGCCCTGCAAGGACTGATTGATGTTGAGGTCACGCGCCGGGTGGAGGAGCTAAGAAGCCAGAAGGTGTGGCGCGCAAAGTTGGCCCGGGGCCTTCTTTGGGGCCTTTGATGTTGGGGGCTGAGACCTAGGCCCTGCTTGCCTCGCCCTGCCCACGCGCAACCCGGCGTCCTGCCGACTGCGTAGAGAACTTCTGAAATACACGTAGGCATGTACGCTTGTTGTATACACATGCTTGCAGAGCCATGTATACACATGCTCGCAGAGCCATGCAAAAACAGCTTAATCTCCACCAATAGCGAAGCTTGTCACCGCGCAGCTGCGTTAACAAGAACATAAGCACTGCACATGAAGCGAAGCTGTTCCTACGCACCCGACAAGACCTAGTTCCTCCTCATTTGTGACCAGTAGGACGCCTGTTTGCCTGCCTCTCGCAACCCCTTCCAGCCTTGCTACTCCAGCAATGCGGAACTGCCCGGCACGTATGAAGGAGTGCTCCAGGCGGATACTCAGTGCTTTTCGGCGTGCGGTGGGCAACCGATGTCTGCTCAGGCCTATCGGGAAAGGAAGCAGCGATACGACAGGGAAAGGGCGATTATGAAGGCCCGCTTGGAGGAGCAGCGGCAGCAGCTTGAGGCGGAATCTAAGGAATTTGAGGAGCTGGTGCAGCTCGTCTTGCCGCTGTTAAAGGGCGGCCACTAGCGCACTTTGCAGCCGGTGCCACCTAATGGCTCCGGCAGCAACAGCACCCAGCAGCGTCCCACGTCCACCGCCTCCCCCCCCACCACCTCCCGCCCCGCCGCGCTGCTGTTCTCCGACGGCTCCTCCTTCAGCGCCGACCTGGTGGTGGGCTGTGACGGCATACGGTCGGCAGTGAGGGCGGCGGTGCGGGGCACGGATGAGCCCCCGCCCAGGTGCGTGTGGGCATCTGGGGTGGGTGTTATGGGCACTTTCGTCCCTGTGCTCACAAGGTACGGTATCTGCAGGTTAAGGGGTGGGGCATGATTCCCACGCTAGTGTGCTGCTCAGCGCAGTGCCTAATCCTGCCGCCAACATGAATCTGTGCACTGGGGCCGCTGCACGGGTGTCAGCGTTTCGTTTGCGGGTCGTGTAGCGCGTTCGCAAGGGCCTGTTGGCTTCACCTCGACTACATGCGCACTCCACCGGTAACGTCTTCACCGACGTTTGTGAACTGCTGGGCACCTCGAGCGCACGCGCAAACCTTTGGCAACGGTGCCTTTAAGGTGCGCCCCAGCTGCGGCACCGTGCAACGTACACCCGCAAAATTGTGTTCAAGGGCATGGCTACGCCTGGCCTGCTGCACCTGGCCTACGTCCCTCGCAGGGGATGGCCCCTAGTGCAGCAGCTGGTGCAGCGGGAGGCGGCCGTCATGATACGGGTGAGGCCAGACGGGGGGGAGCCGGCGAATTGCCGGAAAGGATTATAGTGAGTGGTGAGCATCGCTGTCCGAATGTGGAAATACCCAAGACCCGCTGGAGAGACCTTCTGCCGGTGTTCCCACGCCCACGACTTGATGCCTGCCCTGCGGCGGCTGACCACACGGCGGTCCGCTTGGCACCCCGCCCCACACCAGAGAACACACTTGCTTGCGCCTGTCTCGCTGCGGATATGTCCGCTGATCATCCGATGCTCCGGACCCCTGCACCCCAGGTGGGCTGTTTCGCACGTCACTTGTATGCTTAACAAGTACTTCGTGTTCCCCTCCCCCTGTCTCCCAGGTGGGCATCTACGACCGCGACCCCGTGTCCTGCTGGCACCGCGGGGCGGTGGTGCTGGCGGGGGACGCCGCGGCGCCCATCCCGCCCAACCTGGGCCAGGGGGGCAACAAGGCGCTGGAGGACGCGGGGGTGCTGGTGGCGTGCCTGAAGAGGTGGGCTGGGACATGGGATGCCACGTGCCGGAGCGCCGACAGGACGTGGGATAAAAGGCATGGGTCACTATGACGTGGTGGCTCATGGAGGGGTGGGGTGTGGAGGTGACGAGCCACCGCGGAGCAAGCACACGTGTATGCAGCGGCGAGCCAACGGTGCGCACCTACCCCCAGCGTCTCGGTGCTGTAACTGCGGACGCAGTGGACGTCAGCCCCCATACCCCGTACCCCGTATAAGTACCACAGCCTACCGAGATTGCATCCCTATGCTCCTCCCCGTCATGTGCGTGCACTTGTACGCAGATTTCGGGGCGACCTCCCCCGCGCGTTCGCGCTGTACGAGCGGCTGCGTGTGCCACGTGCCGCGCTGCTGCTGGGCAACACGCGCGGCGGCAGCGCCATCACGCTGGCGGACCAACCGGTGGTGGTGTGGCTGCGCAACGTGCTGATCAGGGCGGTGGTGGGGCTGACGGGCAGCACGCCGCTGAGCTACCTTTGGGGGTACGACACGGAGGTGGAGGTGGAGAGGGCGGCGGGGAAGGGGGCGTAGCGTACATGGTGCCCGGTGGGGTGCGAGAACGAGCGGGGTGGTGGTACTGCAGGTGTGGGGTGGGCTTGGGTGGGGAGTGGATGTGGACGGAAGGGGAGTAGGGATGGGGTGGTGTGGGGTGTGTCGAGACGGTGCGTGTAAGGTGTCGAACAGGGCGCCTGGGCGTTCTGTTGCAGCGGGGAGCCATGGGCGCGTGTCCTTGTGCATCGGGCACCTGAGGAAGCACAGGGTACCGGTAGCGGTTGTGGCGAATGGAGTGCCTTGGCCGTGCAGGCACCAACTGTGGGACGGGGCGCAGTGGTGGTTAAGCTAGGCCTGGCTGGGCGAGTGAGTACCGAAGCGTGGCGTCCTGTACGGACGGCGGAGGCTGGTGTGTGTGCACGGAGCCATGGCGCACTTGAGCGCCGTCAGCATCGGCACGTTTTATCCCCAGCTGGACGCGGCGGCTGACACTATGGCGGTGCTACTACCTGGACGACGCTTCCTTTCTAGACCATTGTACCTGGACGATGGGAGGCCCACCTAGAGCGCACCATCGTGCGTCTGAGCATGCTTGCCCAGGGAGCTCCCTGTGCTCACCGATGGCGTGCACGGTGCACCAGACATGCAGCTGTCCCGTTCGTGCAACAATTGTGGGCACGGGTGAGGAACGCGCACTGCCGCTGCCGCGATGCAAAGACCTGGCCCGGCGGCCAAACGAGGGCGACGCTGGGCTGATGCGGCATATCAGCAATACGTAGGACACAGCAGCCGCCGTGTAGCGCGGCACTTTGAGGGTCCCCTTCCGTACACGCAGTCACGTGCCAGGACAGGGCCGGGCAGGGCAGCAGTGCCCACAGCACCCCGACATATTTTGGGTTAGCGTACGGCGCCAAAACTCTGGCACACTGACCAACCAAACCCTCGTGTGCCTGGTTTCTGCCGTGCTGATGCCAAGCCACCCTTGCAACGCTAGACGCGCACGGCAGCAGGGAGCGAGAGCATATCTCCTCGTGAACTCCTGCCTGCCATCACCCGCCCAGCGCCGCCCTGCGGTAGTCCCCCCTGCTGGGGCAAGCATGGATGCCCTCCGCCACCGCACCTGCCACTCAAGGCCAGGCCCCCACAAACTATGGTCCCTTCAGTACACAAGCGGCGTTGTCGCACCAGCACCGACCCCAGCCCCAACACCAGGCCATCATATACTGTCATGCGTTCGTGTGTTGGGGGAGAGGCAAGAGCTGCTGCTAGGGAGCCACCTACTGGGTCGACAACGGCTGTTGTGCTAAGTGGGTACACAAGCTCGAGGAGCATACCAGGTCGTAGGGCAACGCCGGGTACAACACGGCATTGAGGACAAGGGAAAACACGTGCTGCCCCAGGCTTTCCAACTGGCTTCGTCACCCTGATCACAGGCTTTCCATCATCTTGACTGCCTGTTGATACGCTTTCCAAAACTCCGCGCACTCAACTCATCTCTGCCTCCCGTTGTTGATACACCCCACTGCAGGACCACGCAGCAGCAGGGCGTGCCGTATGTCGGGTTTCGGCGCTTCCGGCTGCGGCGCGTGCTGCTGGAGGCGGCGGAGCAGCAGCCGGGAAGTCAGTCACACTACAACAGCAAGTGGTGCAAGCCCGGAATGCTAGCTCCGTGCACTTGTAAAGACAGGGACCACACCTGTATGCTACCGTACATCGATGCGACCTTTTACAATTCTATTCCCCAGCTTTAAGGCGGCTAACGTTTTTACACAGGAACACGTTACGGATGTCGGCAGCAATCAGGGGGGAATCCCAACATCATTAAATTTGTCGCCACAACACACATATTCGTTTTTATCAGGGCTGATAACGGCAGTATACAGGGCTGCAAACGGTGTCATAAGGCTTACAATGCAGGATACAGGCAGGTAAAAAAGGGGGAAAATTGCATTTTCCCTCTGACCCCCCAAACGTGCAGGAGCAATAAACCCTGTATACCCAGGAGCAAGCAAAGATCATGCCCAGCGGTACAAAAAAACGTCAGTCACACTACAACAGCGGGGGGAGGCTTCACGCCTCCCCCTTGCTTGGCCCCGCAGTGATGCAAGCCCGGAAGACTACCTCCGTACACTTGACTAGACAGGGACCACGCCTGTATGCTACCGTACATCGGTGCGAACGTTTTACAATTCTATACCCCGGCTTTAAGGCGGCTAACGTTGACACACAAAAACAGCACACGGACATCGGCAGCAATCAGGGGGGAATCCCAAAATCATTAAACTTGTCGGGGTCAGGGGGGAGGCGTGAAGCCTTCCCCCATAGGAGCCCGTAAAATGCCAAACGTACAGGAGCGATAAACCCTGCATACCGAGGAGTACATTCAGTGCATGTCCAGCGGTACAAACAAACGTCCAACGTGCAGGGGCCCGTAAACGTCCAACGTGCAGGGCCCCGTAAACGTCCAACGTGCAGGGGCCCGTTGGGGGGGGGGGGGCAACAGCGCCGCCGTCGCGATGGGCAGCGCGAAGGAATTGTGTTTAAACGTCGTGGTGGTCTGCAGGGGGTGGGGGTCCATATGCAAGGCAGGGGTGGGGCTGTGGGTGGGTGGGCGTGAAGGTGGGGGGTGGGGGTCCATATGCAAGGCAAGGGTGGGGCTGTGGGTGGGTGGGCGTGAAGGTGGGGGGTGGGGGTCCAAATGCAAGGCAAGGGTGGGTGGGCAAGGGTAGGGAGGGGTACGGGGGGGCAAAGGCGAGGCGGACAGGTGGGCGCGAGGGCGAACGTACAGGTCGCAGGCTTGCCAACCCGGCGCAAGCAATATGAAATATGCATCTTGGCCCAAGGAAGCCGACAAATCTCTGCCGAACCTTGGCGGGGCCACCTGCCTGGCGCCAGTTTGGAAAGAAAGCAAGCAAGTCGCTGCCCAAAGGGCCGCGGCACTCGGCTCACATCTTTGATGCGACGACAATACAATCTTTCGCATTTTTCAGTTGCGACACGTGGGCAAAACCAAAAGTGCCAAAGCCGGAGAACAAGCCCAAGCCGGCAAACAAGGCCCCGCCCCAACACTTTGACCCTTTTCGCATACGCAAGAACCTCAAGGCAAAGCAGCGGGCCCTCGGAAAGCCTCGGCTGGCTCAAGCAGCACATCGCCAATTTTGCGCTAGTAAAAAACCACAGTAGGTTGGGGGGGTTTGGTTGGGGTTTACCCCACCACCACCACCACCACCACCACCAAGGGGTTGTTAGTTTGCCGCTCTGCGGTTAACCCCCACCAAGGGGGGTGCCGCGCGCCTATATGGCCAGGCCGCCATGCCTGTCAGGCTACGGTGTTGGGCACCTGCGCATGTCATGCGGATGCAGTGCATGGGGGCTGACGCTGTTGAGGGGTCACACGGCAGCTAGGCACAGGGGAACCCCATCCGGGGGCCGGGGCTTTGCCCTGTATGGGCGCTCAGACAGGGCAGCCATGGCTCCACCAGCCGTAGCCAAGAGCGCAGCGCCCATTGTGATTCGAGGATGTGTCATGTGCCGTACAACCTGGCCCCATATGTGTCCACCATAGCGTGTTTCCTCCCAAGTGTGTGTTGCATGCCCACCTCTCTCACGCTGCCATCCCCCCCCCTCCCAGATGCAGGTATGGGAGCGTAGCAGGTCCGCTGCCTGCGCTGCAACATGTGGGCCACGGGGAAAGCCACCATTGACGCGCACAAGTGCACAAAGAAGGTGCCCATGCCGGAGGAGGTGGCGGCGCTGGTGGTGTGCAAGGACAGCCGCAGCTGCCTGCTGTGCGGCACGCTGTGCGGCAAGCAGCACCACGGGGCGCATAAGTGCTCCATCTCCCGCCTGAGCCCCATCATCATCGACGCCTTTGGCGTGACCCTGCTGCCCGAACCCGTCAACGTCGGCAAGCACCCCTCCCCGCACCTCTGCGCGGAGTACACGAGTCTGGTGCAGGCTAGCCGGGAGCACGGGCCCGTGTGGGCGTCGCTCGTGCTGCTGCCCGGTGAGCAGCCGCGCGACATGACCATCACTGTGTTGGTGCTGGAGCCGAGCAACATGCGTGACGCGTCCGAGTACAGGAAGGTGGTGCCCGTTGCTACCTACGGCAACAGCAAACGGGCCAAGCGGAACTGTGCCAGTGTGCCCCCGTCCTTGGGGCACTTTGAGGCGGTGCCCGCGGCCCAGCGGGAGGCGGCGACGAACCACACCGTGTGGGTGCTCTTGGGACGCTGGGCAGGCGTCGGCGCCATCAGCAAGACAGGGCCTGCTGGCGGGGCCGCAGCTGGTGGTGGGGAGGGCCGCAAGCGGGCCGCTGGCGGGGGTGCTGCTGGGGAGGGCGGCGAGCAGGCCGCCGGCGGCAGCGACCCGGGCGCGGCTGGTGGGGAGGGTGGCAAGCAGGCTGCCGGCGGGGCCAACAAGAGCGCAGCTGGGCAGGGGTGGTGTCTCTCTGGCGTTGCTGGTGAGGCGGGCCGCCTGGTGGAGTATGTGCGCGTCTTCTATATTGGCCAAGTGATCGACATCAAGGACAAGGACGGCGCGTCCCTGTCGCAGATGGACTGCGAGTTCAACAAGTTGCGCACTCTTGTTGAGCCCCTGAGGTACGGCAGCGTCGGTTACAAGCTCAACCACTCGTGCGCCGCCAAGCTAGTGAGCCAGGGTGTGGTGGTGCTGCCCTGGCAGCAGGTGGCGAGCGTGCTGTTGCCCAAGAAGCGGAGAACCACCTTGCAGCCCATGGAGGAGCTGTTTTGGGACTACAAGGCGGAGTGCGGGACCCCCGGCGAGGAGCTGATGTGCATGTGCAAGGCCAAGGGTAGATGCACGGGCTTGCTGGTCCGCTTTGTGGGGCGCAGAAATGACCAGCTGCCTGAGATGCTGGACCCTCAGACGGGCAAGCTGGTGGCGGTGCCCTGGGCACACCCTCCTGAGAAGAAGGAGGAGGAGGGCGAGGAGGGGGTGCGAGTAGCGTGATGGGTGCCTTTCATGGCCATGCCCGACACTATCTCCGCAACTGTAACGAGTTGAGCTGAGCAACGTGCCATGTCAATCCCTCAACAAGCCGACGCGGGTTCAGGGGTTCAGAGCGGGGCCCGGGCATGGCATGCTCGCCCGGGCAGGACCTGGTCGGTACCTCCGCCAGAGTGGCGGACAGCAGGTTCGAATCCTGCTGAGGTCTTACAGTGCAACCCACGCCATGCGCCACCCGCCAACTGAACCGGTACCCCAGTGCGCGCGCGTAGCTGTAGCGCTGCAGCTGCGAGCTGTGCCCCGCTGCTATGGCGAGGGGTGTGCCCCGGAGGGCTGCCGTAGCGGCGATGGCGCTGCCATGACACGTACACACAGTACTGTCCAAGAAACATTCGGCTGTGGTCATTAGTTTGGCTACATACACAGTACTGACCCGGTCTCCTCTACACTGTTCCAGGTAACACACGCGTTTTGATGTGAGTATGAGTCAATTGGGGATGTCGCAGGGGCGGACAGCATGCCGGCTAGCACCAGTCTGCTGGTTGTAGAGTCACAGACGGGTCTTTGCGACTTTGCGTCGCTATGCGCGCTGCTGGCACTGCTCCACAAGGACACAAAGCGTGTTACGTCGGTGCTACCGTACCTCCACCTAAGGCTCAGCGCCGCGATGGCAACGCAGCTCCTGCTGGCTGTAACGTGAACGCTTACGGCTGATCAGCCCTTAACCGTTCAATGGATCACTGCGAACCGGGATGTATACCGTACGGTACAACGCCAGGGATCGTCTACTCTACCGTATGCAGAGAAACGAACCGCGACGTGCAGCGCCGCAGAGAAACCCAGGCAAGGCAAACGGGTGTGCGCCCAGCCGCACTCGCAGTGGCAAGACCGTCCGTGCGTAACCCCCCACAATGGCTAGACCCCTACCAGGGCACTGTTCACGGGGGTCGGTGCGGGATGTCAACGAGGGCAGTTACAGAAATGATGCAAACAGAGACTGAAGGGGAGGCAGGCTGCTTGTCTCAACGGTACAACTCCTCCAACAATGCTTTTCACACATTGCCCGACCGCTAGCCTCCGTGGCCGCCTCCTGCGCCGCCACTACCACCTTCGCAGTGAGGACCGCCTGCCCCGCCCCCGCCTCATTACCCTCAAGGCGCCTGCCCTCCGGCCCCAGCGCCGGCACCGGCCTTCTGCTCAGAAGCGTATCCCGGCTCCGCAGCGGCAAACAACAATGCGAATTCCTCACCCCAAGGGAAAACAATGATGCAGTCTGCAAGCACAATTTGGGGCCCCCCGCTGGCGCCCCGCTCGGCATTGTAACAGTAGATCGACACGCGGTCTGGGCGGACGCCTCTGGCGGACAGCCGTGCCGTGCATGGAGGTTGGCCCGGGCTCATGTGCGTTGGGAAATTGCACAGTATGGACTTGGCCCCTGCTCTGCACAGCTCGTACAGCTCCTCCTCCAGCCTCGGCCAGTCGTCCACCGCAACATTTTCGCACGTCAAGTACAGCGTTTTGAGCCCCCTGAAGGACAGAAGGCCGTGTAGCGCGCCTACTGACGGAAGAACTCCCCGGCGCAGGTCCAGCGCTATGGGGGAAGAACAGAATGAGGGAGAAGCGTTGTGTGAGTCCTCCCAGCAGTCACATATCCCCACCCGCAACGTTCCTCGGCACCCAGCCACAGCCTGCGTGAATGAGCGTCGCTACATTCGAGTTGAGATGTGAGATCGAGCCGTAGCAACTCTTTAGCGACTCTTCATGGTAGTACCACTGCATGTACTCGCTGTTGTTTCGTACACAGGCTTTGGAGCTTGCTGCGACCCGCGCGAAGGGCACACACTGCTTACCTGGGAGGCGGGGCAGCGTCTCCGCCAGCAGCCGTAGCTGGTCCTGCGTCAGCGCCATGCGCGCCAGCCGGAGGCCGGCACAACTCAACCCCGACAGCTGCCGCAGCCACGCCGTCGTGTCCGTCAGCTGCGCCTTGGATGTCAGGGTGACTACGCTCTGGGTGTAGCGGCCAAGCAGCTGCGCCGCAACGCCCAGCGCCTGCACAGCGCCGGCCTCCAGCTCGCTGCCGCACTTCACGTCGGTGTACCAGAAGTACACGCTGTCCACACGCAAGGGCGGGCGGAACCAGGATAGCGGCCAGGGCGCGCACAGAGCTCTGACGGAGGTGCAGATGTTCCAGTCGTGGCGGCAGGCCCCAGCGGCCACCATTGCCATGCCCAGCTGGGGCGCCAGCCTCCTCCGGCAGCTGCAACACCGCCACGCCCAGGTGTGTCAGGGCCGTCAGCCGCGCCATGTCGGGGAGCTGCAAGGACCACTCGCAGTCAAGGTGCGCCAGCTGCGGCAGCGCGGTCAGTTCGCCCATGAGGGCGTCGTGGTAGCGCTGCAGCCAAGCGCTCCACCACGCGAAGTGCGGATGTGCCGGGTCCCGAAACAGCTCGACGTGGTTGAGTTGCAGTATCGGATGCAACGAGAGGCGGGACAGCGCCGTCAAGCCGGTCAGCGGCAGGTGCTGACGCAGGTGCTGCAGCAGCACCTCGTCGGCTTGGAGCAGCTCCGCCTGCGTGCGCCGCTCCAGCTTGACGGTCAACGACCGGAGCGTTTTCACCTGCTCAACGCCACCATACAGCTCGACCAGGCGATAGGTGTCCGGCACGCTGCTGTCTCTTACGACCAGGTGTGTGAGCTGCGAGCACCTACCCTCTCGAGAGCCAGGAGCGTCTCGTAGGACAAACACGACACCGAGTCCAGTTCCAGCTTCCGCAGCCGCGGCCACAGGGTGAGAAGCTGCACGCATGCGAGCGCGTGATCGGCCTGCTGTCGTGGGGTCGGGAGCCAGTCGAACGGCGGAGGCAAGTAGAGTTTCAGGCACGTCAGGTGGCGGTAGCTGCTGTCAATGGCCTCCGCTACACACGGAACCAGGGGGGCCATGTCGAAGAGCGTCAGGCGCTGGATGGGCCAGCCGCCGCAGGCGGTCAGCAGTTCCAGCCTGCACGGCAGGCACAAGGCACAGTTGTGAGGTGAGTCCGTTTCGCGCAACTCCCGACTCGTTCGTTGCACCATGCCTGTCTGGCTCACGTCAGCTCCTTGGGCGGAACGTGTCCTTCACACCCGCACGCAGTCACCGTGAGCGCCTGGAGCCCCTTGCACCCGCGCTGCGCAAGGCTGGACAGAGTGGCGCTGGCTTCAGCCACGGTAGGCATTGGCACCACCACGCAGTCGAAGGAGAGTTTGAGGTGATCCAGTCGCCGGTCATGACAAGCGCGAGCATTGCGGCATGTCGCCCGAACATCTCTTCGCGCCCAAGCGCACATATGTGGCCATGCAAGTTCAAAGATGGTGAGGAAGCTGTCCAAGCAGTGGGCTGTGGAAGGCGCGGCGGTGGACATGGACGCGGCCTCCAAAAGCTCTGACGTGGACAGTTTGTATAACAAAAGACACTGTAAACCAAGTGCAAATGGATTCTCACAAAAGTCCACAGGCCGCACCACCCGGGCCGCTTTGTCTTCTCCAGCCCACGCCATGCTATGCATGCTATGTTAAAGCACGGTGGGTTAAGGAAAGGGTGGTGCTTGCAATAGCGCATTCAGATACATATACAACATTTTACGGTGTAGTTACTGGTATGTTCAGAATGCTCGAAACGTCACACCATTTTGGCTCCAGTCGCGCCGGAACCACCGGCCGGAACCACTTACTCCTTTAATAGTAAGGTTGTGCCCGAACCTTCGTGTTGGTAAGTGTGTATATACATGTACATGTGCACATCGCGGAGACCATGCTGAGTGCGCGCAGCAGCCACCCTAGGTCAGCTACTCCTCGCTGGGCCCGTCAGGTCCGTCAGGTACCGTTCAGCCGCACACAGCAGGCCGCAAGGCTTCCGTGCAATGCGCGTGTCTTCTGCAACGCTGCACCAGCTGGAGGCTCCCAGCCCCAGCAGGCCCCGAGCTCGAACGGACTCAGCCCGGCGCAGGTGACTTTGGGGTCAGTAGGCGGTGCTGTTCATCTAAATTGAGTGGCACTGTGCAGCATAACTCTACTCCTGGGGTTTGCAGGTTGCCCACATCCGCTTTTTAGTCGAGAACAACGCGACTGACGCGAATCTTGCGGCAGCTCTGCAAGGACTGATTGATGTTGAGGTCACGCGCCGGGTGGAGGAGCTAAGAAGCCAGAAGGTGTGGTGCGCAAAGTTGGCCCGGGGCCTTCTTTGGGGCCTCTGATGTTGGGGGCTGAGACCTAGGCCCTGCTTGCCTCGCCCTGCCCACGCGCAACCCGGCGTCCTGCCGACTGCGTAGAGAACTACTGAAATACACGTAGGCATGTACGCTTGTTGTATACACATGCTTGCAGAGCCATGTATACACATGCAGAGCCATGCAAAAACAGCTTAATCTCCACCAATAGCGAAGCTTGTCACCGCGCAGCTGCGTTAACAAGAACATAAGCACTGCACATGAAGCAAAGCTGTGCCTACGCACCCGACAAGACCTAGTTCCTCCTCATTTGTGACCAGTAGGACGCCTGTTTGCCTGCCTCTCGCAACCCCTTCCAGCCTTGCTACTCCAGCAATGCGGAACTGCCCGGCACGTATGAAGGAGTGCTCCAGGCGGATACTCAGTGCCTTTCGGCGTGCGGTGGGCAACCGATGTCTGCTCAGGCCTATCGGGAAAGGAAGCAGCGATACGACAGGGAAAGGGCGATTATGAAGGCCCGCTTGGAGGAGCAGCGGCAGCAGCTTGAGGCGGAATCTAAGGAATTTGAGGAGCTGGTGCAGCTCGTCTTGCCGCTGTTAGAGGGCGGCCACTAGCGCACTTTGCAGCCAGTGCCACCTAATGGCTCCGGCAGCAACAGCACCCAGCAGCGTCCCACGTCCACCACCTCCCCCCCCCACCACCTCCCGCCCCGCCGCGCTGCTGTTCTCCGACGGCTCCTCCTTCAGCGCCGACCTGGTGGTGGGCTGTGACGGCATACGGTCGGCAGTGAGGGCGGCGGTGCGGGGCACGGACGAGCCCCCGCCCAGGTGCGTGTGGGCATCTGGGGTGGGTGTTATGGGCACTTTCGTCCCTGTGCTCACAAGGTACGGTATCTGCAGGTTAAGGGGTGGGGCATGATTCCCACGCTAGTGTGCTGCTCAGCGCAGTGCCAAATCCTGCCGCCAACATGAATCTGTGCACTGAAGCCGCTGCACGGGTGTGCTGGGTATGCAGCCTACACGCAGCGACCCACCTGCTGCTCGTACCATGTGCAGGTACACGGGCTGCGAGGAGGTGATTGTGGTGACGCGGGTTCGATGCGCCGACCTGGTGCCCCCCGGGGCCTTCATGCTGGTGCTGGGCCCGGGCGGCAGGCAGTTTGGCACGTACGGCGTGGGACCCGACTGCATGTGGTTCGCGTCCAGGCAGTGAGTACGGTTGTACGGCGCTGGGCGGCACGGTGCGGCACTGGAGAGGCAGCAGCGGCGCGTGTGTGGGGCGGGGATTGACGGTCGTTTCGGGGGGCTTTCGCACGTCGATGTCAATGTGGTTGAGCAGCAATGACATGGAGATATAAAGCGTCAGGGCGGAGGCTCAAGATTTACGGTGCAGTACCTGCGTGTACGGCATGGTGCACACCGGTACGGCTATTCTGTAAGGGGGAAAGGGGCACTTTCCTGCTCCTGGGCCTGCCCCCACTTCGCAGGCGGCCTGAGAGCCGTGACGCGTGGGGCGCCGTGACGTGTGCCGAGGAGCAGCAAGCGGTGCGGCAGGAGCTGATGGAGGCCTTCAGGTGCGGGCCGCGACGCCAGAGCTGGTGCATTGTTGTGAGACTTCTCTGTTCGTGTAGACTGAAGTGAGGTGGTGCTGGTGTAGCAACCGTATGTAGTAGGACAGGTGTAACGAATGACAGATGAACTGTGCCTGTGTGTGCTTGCGTTGTGCCCATAGCAGGCGAAGCTTGCCGCTCCAGGCGGCTGTGTTCTGCGCTAGCTTCTGTCAGCGTTTCGTTTGCGGGTCGTGTAGCGCGTTCGCAAGGGCCTGTTGGCTTCACCTCGACTACATGCGCACTCCACCGGTAACGTCTTCACCGACGTTTGTGAACTGCTGGGCACCTCGAGCGCACGCGCAAACCTTTGGCAACGGTGCCTTTAAGGTTCGCCCCAGCTGCGGCACCGTGCAACGTACACCCGCAAAATTGTGTTCAAGGGCATGGCTACGCCTGGCCTGCTGCACCTGGCCTACGTCCCTCGCAGGGGATGGCCCCTAGTGCAGCAGCTGGTGCAGCGGGAGGCGGCCGTCATGATACGGGTGAGGCCAGACGGGGGGGGAGCCGGCGAATTGCCGGAAAGGATTATAGTGAGTGGTGAGCATCGCTGTCCGAATGTGGAAATACCCAAGACCCGCTGGAGAGACCTTCTGCCGGTGTTCCCACGCCCACGACTTGGATGCCTGCCCTGCGGCGGCTGACCACACGGCGGTCCGCTTGGCACCCCGCCCCACACCAGAGAACACACTTGCTTGCGCCTGTCTCGCTGCGGATATGTCCGCTGATCATCCGATGGTCCGGACCCCTGCACCCCAGGTGGGCTGTTTCGCACGTCACTTGTATGCTTTACAAGTACTTCGTGTTCCCCTCCCCCTGTCTCCCAGGTGGGCATCTACGACCGCGACCCCGTGTCCTGCTGGCACCGCGGGGCGGTGGTGCTGGCGGGGGACGCCGCGGCGCCCATCCCGCCCAACCTGGGCCAGGGGGGCAACAAGGCGCTGGAGGACGCGGGGGTGCTGGTGGCGTGCCTGAAGAGGTGGGCTGGGACATGGGATGCCACGTGCCGGAGCGCCGACAGGACGTGGGATAAAAGGCATGGGTCACTATGACGTGGTGGCTCATGGAGGGGTGGGGTGTGGAGGTGACGAGCCACCGCGGAGCAAGCACACGTGTATGCAGCGGCGAGCCAACGGTGTGCACCCACCCCCAGCGTCTCGGTGCTGTAACTGCGGACGCAGTGGACGTCGGCCCCCATACCCCGTACCCCGTACAAGTACCACAGCCTACCGAGATTGCATCCCTATGCTCCTCCCCGTCATGTGCGTGCACTTGTACGCAGATTTCGGGGCGACCTCCCCCGCGCGTTCGCGCTGTACGAGCGGCTGCGTGTGCCACGTGCCGCGCTGCTGCTGGGCAACACGCGCGGCGGCAGCGCCATCACGTTGGCGGACCACCCGGTGGTGGTGTGGCTGCGCAACGTGCTGATCAGGGCGGTGGTGGGGCTGACGGGCAGCACGCCGCTGAGCTACCTTTGGGGGTACGACACGGAGGTGGAGGTGGAGAGGGCGGCGGGGAAGGGGGCGTAGCGTACATGGTGCCCGGTGGGGTGCGAGAACGAGCGGGGTGGTGGTACTGCAGGTGTGGGGTGGGCTTGGGTGGGGAGTGGATGTGGACGGAAGGGGAGTAGGGATGGGGTGGTGTGGGGTGTGTCGAGACGGTGCGTTAAAGGTGTCGAACAGGGCGCCTGGGCGTTCTGTTGCAGCGGGGAGCCATGGGCACCTGAGGGAGCACAGGGTACCGGTAGCGGTTGTGGCGAATGGAGTGCCTTGGCCGTGCAGGCACCAACTGTTTGGGCGCAGTGGTGGTTAAGCTAGGCCTGGCTGGGCGAGTGAGTACCGAAGCGTGGCGTCCTGTACGGACGGTGGAGCTGGTGTCTGTGCACGGTAGGGTTGGACGGGGCCCGAGACAGAGAATTCTAGGTAGAACGTTTCTAGGCTAGAATCTAGCCTAGAACCTAGAAGACCCCAAAAGTCGTTCTAGGCCCGCTGGTCCGCATTCTAGGGCGTAACGGCAGGTTGGCGGGCTGAGAAGCTCATCTACGTGCAAGCCCCGCCCAGGTGGTACGGGCGATGGGTGGACTTCTAGGAAAACTCGTACGAGAAAGGAGAGAACCCGAGATTCTAGGGGTAGAACAGTCCGAGACGCTTTTCCGTTCTCGGTTTTGAGCCAACCCTAGTGCACGGAGCCGTGGCGCACTTGAGCGCCGTCAGCATCGGCACGTTTTATCCTCAGCTGGACGCGGCGGCTGACACTATAGCGGTGCTACTACCTGGACGACGCTTCCTTTCTAGACCATTGTACCTGGACGATGGGAGGCCCACCTAGAGCGCACCATCGTGCGTCTGAGCATGCTTGCCCAGGGGAGCTCCCCTGTGCTCACCGATGGCGTGCACAGTGCACTAGACATGCAGCTGTCCCGTTCGTGCAACAATTGAGGGCACGGGTGAGGAACGCGCACTGCCGCTGCCGCGATGCAAAGACCTGGCCCGGCGGCCAAACGAGGGCGATGCTGGGCTGATGCGGCATATCAGCAATACGTAGGACACAGCAGCCGCCGTGTAGCGCGGCCCTTTGAGGGTCCCCTTCCGTACACGCAATCACGTGCCAGGACAGGGCCGGGCAGGGCAGCAGTGCCCACAGCACCCCGACATATTTTGGGTTAGCGTACGGCGCCAAAACTCTGGCACACTGACCAACCAAACCCTCGTGTGCCTGGTTCCTGCCGTGCTGATGCCAAGCCACCCTTGCAACGCTTGACGCGCACGGCAGCAGGGAGCGAGACCATATCCCCTTCGTGAACTCCTGCCTGCCATCACCCGCCCAGCGCCGCCCTGCGGTAGTCCCCCCTGCTGGGGCAAGCATGGATGCCCTCCGCCACCGCACCTGCCACTCAAGGCCAGGCCCCACAAACTATGGTCCCTTCAGTACACAAGCGGCGTTGTCGCACCAGCACCCCAGCCCCAACACCAGGCCATCATATACTGTCATGCGTTCGTGTGTGTGTGTTGGGGTAGAGGCAAGAGCTGCTGCTAGGGAGCCACCTACTGGGTCGACAACGGCTGTTGTGCTAAGTGGGTACACAAGCTCGAGGAGCATACCAGGTCGTAGGGCAACGCCGGGTACAACACGGCATTGAGGACAAGGGAAAACACGTGCTGCCCCAGGCTTTCCAACTGGCTTCGTCACCCTGATCACAGGCTTTCCATCATCTTGACTGCCTGTTGATACGCTTTCCAAAATTCCGCGCACGCAACTCATCCCTGCCTCCCGTTGTTGATACACCCCACTGCAGGACCACGCAGCAGCAGGGCGTGCCGTATGTCGGGTTTCGGCGCTTCCGGCTGCGGCGCGTGCTGCTGGAGGCGGCGGAGCAGCAGCCGGGAAGTCAGTCACACTACAACAGCAAGTGATGCAAGCCCGGAATGCTAGCTCCGTGCACTTGTAAAAACAGGGACCACACCTGTATGCTACCGTACCGGTACATCGATGTGACCTTTTTACAATTCTATTCCCCAGCTTTAAGGCGGCTAACGTTTTTACACAGGAACACGTTACGGATGTCGGCAGCAATCAGGGGGGAATCCCAAAATCATTAAATTTGTCGCCACAACACACATATTCGTTTTTATCAGGGCGGATAACGGCAGTATACAGGGCTGCAAACGGTGTCATAAGGCCTACAAGGCAGGATACAGGCGGGTAAAAAAGGGGGAAAATTGCATTTTCCCTCTGACCCCCCAAACATGCAGGAGCAATAAACCCTGTATACCCAGGAGCAAGCAAAGATCATGCCCAGCGGTACAAAAAACGTCAGTCACACTACAACAGCGGGGGGAGGCTTCACGCCTCCCCCCTGGCCCCGCAGTGATGCAAGCCCGGAATACTACCTCCGTACACTTGTCAAGACAGGGACCATGCCTGTATGCTACCGTACATCGGTGCGACCTTTTTACCCCAGCTTTAAGGCGGCTAACGTTCACACACAAAAACAGCACACGGACATCGGCAGCAATCAGGGGGGAATCCCAAAATCATTAAACTTGTCGGGGTCAGGGGGGAGGCGTGAAGCCTTCCCCCATAGGAGCCCGTAAAATGCCAAACGTACAGGAGCGATAAACCCTGCATACCGAGGAGTACATTCAGTGCATGTCCAGCGGTACAAACAAACGTCCAACGTGCAGGGGCCCGTAAACGTCCAACGTGCAGGGCCCCGTAAACGTCCAACGTGCAGGGGCCCGTTGGGGGGGCAACAGCGCCGCCGTCGCGATGGGCAGCGCGAAGGAATTGTGTTTAAACGTCGTGGTGGTCTGCAGGGGGTGGGGGTCCATATGCAAGGCAGGGGTGGGGCTGTGGGTGGGTGGGCGTGAAGGTGGGGGGTGGGGGTCCAAATGCAAGGCAAGGGTGGGTGGGCAAGGGTAGGGAGGGGTACGGGGGGGCAAAGGCGAGGCGGACAGGTGGGCGCGAGGGCGAACGTACAGGTCGCAGGCTTGCCAACCCGGCGCAAGCAATATGAAATATGCATCTTGGCCCAAGGAAGCCGACAAATCTCTGCCGAACCTTGGCGGGGCCACCTGCCTGGCGCCAGTTTGGAAAGAAAGCAAGCAAGTCGCTGCCCAAAGGGCCGCGGCACTCGGCTCACATCTTTGATGCGACAATACAATCTTTCGCATTTTTCAGTTGTGACACGTGGGCAAAACCAAAAGTGCCAAAGCCGGAGAACAAGCCCAAGCCGGCAAACAAGGCCCCGCCCTAACACTTTGACCCTTTTCGCACACGCAAGAACCTCAAGGCAAAGCAGCGGGCCCTCGGAAAGCCTCGGCTGGCTCAAGCAGCACATCGCCAATTTTGCGCTAGTAAAAAACCACAGTAGGTTGGGGGGGTTTGGTTGGGGTTTACCCCACCACCACCACCACCACCACCACCAAGGGGTTGTTAGTTAGTTTGCCGCTCTGCGGTTAACCCCCACCAAGGGGGGTGCCGCGCGCCTATATGGCCAGGCCGCCATGCCTGTCAGGCTACGGTGTTGGGCACCTGCGCATGTCATGCGGATGCAGTGCATGGGGGCTGACGCTGTTGAGGGGTCACACGGCAGCTAGGCACAGGGGAACCCCATCCGGGGGCGGGGGCTTTGCCCTGTATGGGCGCTCAGACAGGGCAGCCATGGCTCCACCAGCCGTAGCCAAGAGCGCAGCGCCCATTGTGATTCGAGGATGTGTCATGTGCCGTACAACCTGGCCCCATATGTGTCCACCATAGCGTGTTTCCTCCTAAGTGTGTGTTGCATGCCCACCTCTCTCGCGCTGCCACCCCCCTCCCAGATGCAGGTATGGGAGCGTAGCAGGTCCGCTGCCTGCGCTGCAACATGTGGGCCACGGGGAAGGCCACCATTGACGCGCACAAGTGCACAAAGAAGGTGCCCATGCCGGAGGAGGTGGCGGCGCTGGTGGTGTGCAAGGACAGCCGCAGCTGCCTGCTGTGCGGCACGCTGTGCGGCAAGCAGCACCACGGGGCGCATAAGTGCTCCATCTCCCGCCTGAGCCCCATCATCATCGACGCCTTTGGCGTGACCCTGCTGCCCGACCCCGTCAACGTCGGCAAGCACCCCTCCCCGCACCTCTGCGCGGAGTACACGAGTCTGGTGCAGGCCAGCCGGGAGCACGGGCCCGTGTGGGCGTCACTCGTGCTGCTGCCCGGTGAGCAGCCAAGCGACATGACCATCACTGTGTTGGTGCTGGAGCCGAGCAACATGCGTGACGCGTCCGAGTACAGGAAGGTGGTGCCCGTTGCTACCTACGGCAACAGCAAACGGGCCAAGCGGAACTGTGCCAGTGTGCCCCCGTCCTTGGGGCACTTTGAGGCGGTGCCCGCGGCCCAGCGGGAGGCGGCGACGAACCACACCGTGTGGGTGCTCTTGGGACGCCGGGCAGGCGTCGGCGCCATCAGCAAGACAGGGCCTGCTGGCGGGGCCGCAGCTGGTGGTGGGGAGGGCCGCAAGCGGGCCGCTGGCGGCGGTGCTGCTGGGGAGGGCGGCGAGCGGGCTGCCGGCGGCAGCGACCCCGGCGCGGCTGGTGGGGAGGCAGGTTGGCAAGCAGGCTGCCGGCGGGGCCAACAAGAGCGCAGCTGGGCAGGGGTGGTGTCTCTCTGGCGTTGCTGGTGAGGCGGGCCGCCTGGTGGAGTATGTGCGCGTCTTCTATATTGGCCAGGTGATCGACATCAAGGACAAGGACGGCGCGTCCCTGTCGCAGATGGACTGCGAGTTCAACAAGTTGCGCACTCTTGTGGAGCCCCTGAGGTACGGCAGCATCGGTTACAAGCTCAACCACTCGTGCGCCGCCAAGCTAGTGAGCCAGGGTGTGGTGGTGCTGCCCTGGCAGCAGGTGGCGAGCGTGCTGTTGCCCAAGAAGCGGAAAACCACCTTGGAGCCCATGGAGGAGCTGTTTTGGGACTACAAGGCGGAGTGCGGGACCCCCGGCGAGGAGCTGATGTTCATGTGCAAGGCCAAGGGTAGATGCACGGGCTTGCTGGTCCGCTTTGGGGGGCGCAGAAATGACCAGCTGCCTGAGATGCTGGACCCTCAGACGGGCAAGCTGGTGGCGGTGCCCTGGGCACACCCTCCTAAGAAGAAGGAGGATGAGGGCAAGGAGGGGGGCGATGAGGAGTCTTCGTCTTCCGAGGAGGACGGCGAGGAGGGGGTGCGAGTAGCGTGATGGGTGCCTTTCATGGGCATGCCCGACACTATCACCGCAACTGTAACGAGTTGAGCTGAGCAACGTTTTTGGTTTGGTTTGGTTTTACACGGGGGACCCCTTCGGTCGGGGTGTTGTACCACACCCACCACCCCGAGAGGGCAACGAGACAGCCCTCCCAAAGCATAAAAGCCCGCTACTGCCCAGGCCTAGTAATGTCGGCTAGGGCGGCACACCATGAAGCCCTAAGCACAGGCAGTCAACTAGCACGGCAAGGCAGGACAGGCATGGCACCCACGTGCCGTGTCAATCCCTCAACAAGCCGACGCGGGTTTAGGGGTTCAGAGCGGGGCCCGGGCATGGCATGCTCGCCCGGGCAGGACCTGCCTGGTCGGTACCTCCGCAAGAGTGGCGGACAGCAGGTTCGAATCCTGCTGAGGTCTTACAGTGCAACCCACGCCATGCGCCACCCGCCAACTGAACCGGTATGCCAGTGCGTAGCTGTAGCGCTGCAGCTGCGAGCTGTGCCCCGCTGCTATGGCGAGGGGTGTGCCCCGGAGGGCTGCCGTAGCGGCGTTGGCGCTGCCATGACACGTACACACAGTACTGACCCGGTCTCCTCTACACTGTTCCAGGTAACACACGCGTTTTGATGTGAGTATGAGTCAATTGGGGATGTCGCAGGGGCGGACAGCATGCCGGCTAGCACCAGTCTGCTGGTTGTAGAGTCACAGACGGGTCTTTGCGTCGCTATGCGCGCTGCTGGCACTGCTCCACAAGGACACAAAGCGTGTTACGTCGGTGCTACCGTACCTCCACCTAAGGCTCAGCGCCGCGATGGCAACGCAGCTCCTGCTGGCTGTAACGTGAACGCTTACGGCTGATCAGCCCTTAACCGTTCAATGGATCACTGCGAACCGGGATGTATACCGTACGGTATAACGCCAGGGATCGTCTACTCTACCGTATGCAGAGAAACGAACCGCGACGGGCAGCGCCGCAGAGAAACCCAGGCAAGGCAAACGGGTGTGCGCCCAGCCGCACTCGCAGTGGCAAGACCGTCCGTGCGTAACCCCCCACAATGGCTAGACCCCTACCAGGGCACTGTTCACGGGGGTGCGGGATGTCAACGAGGGCAGTTACAGAAATGATGCAAACAGAGACTGAAGGGGAGGCAGGCTGCTTGTCTCAACGGTACAACTCCTCCAACAATGCTTTTCACACATTGCCCGACCGCTAGCCTCCGTGGCCGCCTCCTGCGCCGCCACTACCACCTTCGCAGTGAGGACCGCCTGCCCCGCCCCCGCCTCATTACCCTCAAGGCGCCTGCCCTCCGGCCCCAGCGCCGGCACCGGCCTTCTGCTCAGAAGCGTATCCCGGCTCCGCAGCGGCAAACAACAATGCGAATTCCTCACCCCAAGGGAAAACAATGATGCAGTCTGCAAGCACAATTTGGGGCCCCCCGCTGGCGCCCCGCTCGGCATTGTAACAGTAGATCGACACGCGGTCTGGGCGGACGCCTCTGGCGGACAGCCGTGCCGTGCATGGAGGTTGGCCCGGGCTCATGTGCGTTGGGAAATTGCACAGTATGGACTTGGCCCCTGCTCTGCACAGCTCGTGCAGCTCCTCCTCCAGCCTCGGCCAGTCGTCCACCGCAACATTTTCGCACGTCAAGTACAGCGTTTTGAGCCCCCTGAAGGACAGAAGGCCGTGTAGCGCGCCTACTGACGGAAGAACTCCCCGGCGCAGGTCCAGCGCTATGGGGGAAGAACAGAATGAGGGAGAAGCGTTGTGTGAGTCCTCCCAGCAGTCACATATCCCCACCCGCAACGTTCCTCGGCACCCAGCCACAGCCTGCGTGAATGAGTGTCGCTACATTCGAGTTGAGATGTGAGATCGAGCCGTAGCAACTCTTTAGCGACTCTTCATGGTAGTACCACTGCATGTACTCGCTGTTGTTTCGTACACAGGCTTTGGAGCTTGCTGCGACCCGCGCGAAGGGCACACACTGCTTACCTGGGAGGCGGGGCAGCGTCTCCGCCAGCAGCCGTAGCTGGTCCTGCGTCAGCGCCATGCGCGCCAGCCGGAGGCCGGCACAACTCAACCCCGACAGCTGCCGCAGCCACGCCGTCGTGTCCGTCAGCTGCGCCTTGGATGTCAGGGTGACTACGCTCTGGGTGTAGCGGCCAAGCAGCTGCGCCGCAACGCCCAGCGCCTGCACAGCGCCGGCCTCCAGCTCGCTGCGCACTTCACGTCGGTGTACCAGAAGTACACGCTGTCCACACGCAAGGGCGGGCGGAACCAGGATAGCGGCCAGGGCGCGCACAGAGCTCTGACGGAGGTGCAGATGTTCCAGTCGTGGCGGCAGGCCCCAGCGGCCACCATTGCCATGCCCAGCTGGGGCGCCAGCCTCCTCCGGCAGCTGCAACACCGCCACGCCCAGGTGTGTCAGGGCCGTCAGCCGCGCCATGTCGGGGAGCTGCAAGGACCACTCGCAGTCAAGGTGCGCCAGCTGCGGCAGCGCGGTCAGTTCGCCCATGAGGGCGTCGTGGTAGCGCTGCAGCCAAGCGCTCCACCACGCGAAGTGCGGATGTGCCGGGTCCCGAAACAGCTCGACGTGGTTGAGTTGCAGTATCGGATGCAACGAGAGGCGGGACAGCGCCGTCAAGCCGGTCAGCGGCAGGTGCTGACGCAGGTGCTGCAGCAGCACCTCGTCGGCTTGGAGCAGCTCCGCCTGCGTGCGCCGCTCCAGCTTGACGGTCAACGACCGGAGCGTTTTCACCTGCTCAACGCCATCATACAGCTCGACCAGGCGATAGGTGTCCGGCACGCTGCTGTCTCTTACGACCAGGTGTGTGAGCTGCGAGCACCTACCCTCTCGAGAGCCAGGAGCGTCTCGTAGGACAAACACGACACCGAGTCCAGTTCCAGCTTCCGCAGCCGCGGCCCACACAGGGTGAGAAGCTGCACGCGTGCGAGCGCGTGATCGGCCTGCTGTCGTGGGGTCGGGAGCCAGTCGAACGGCGGAGGCAAGTAGAGTTTCAGGCACGTCAGGTGGCGGTAGCGGCTGTCAATGGCCTCCGCTACACACGGAACCAGGGGGGCCATGTCGAAGAGCGTCAGGCGCTGGATGGGCCAGCCGCCGCAGGCGGTCAGTACTTCCAGCCTGCACGGCAGGCACAAGGCACAGTTGTGAGGTGAGTCCGTTTCGCGCAACTCCCGACTCGTTCGTTGCACCATGCCTGTCTGGCTCACGTCAGCTCCTTGGGCGGAACGTGTCCTTCACACCCGCACGCAGTCACCGTGAGCGCCTGGAGCCCCTTGCACCCGCGCTGCGCAAGGCTGGACAGAGTGGCGCTGGCTTCAGCCACGGTAGGCATTGGCACCACCACGCAGTCGAAGGAGAGTTTGAGGTGATCCAGTCGCCGGTCATGACAAGCGCGAGCATTGCGGCATGTCGCCCGAACATCTCTTCGCGCCCAAGCGCACATATGTGGCCATGCAAGTTCAAAGATGGTGAGGAAGCTGTCCAAGCAGTGGGCTGTGGAAGGCGCGGCGGTGGACATGGACGCGGCCTCCAAAAGCTCTGACGTGGACAGTTTGTATAACAAAAGACACTGTAAACCAAGTGCAAATGGATTCTCACAAAAGTCCACAGGCCGCACCACCCGGGCCGCTTTGTCTTCTCCAGCCCACGCCATGCTATGCATGCTATGTTAAAGCACGGTGGGTTAAGGAAAGGGTGGTGCTTGCAATAGCGCATTCAGATACATATACAACATTTCACGGTGTAATTACTGGTATGTTCAGAATGCTCGAAACGTCACACCATTTTGGCTCCAGTCGCGCCGGAACCACCGGCCGGAACCACTTACTCCTTTAATAGTAAGGTTGTGCCCGAACCTTCATGTTGGTAAGTGTGTATATACATGTACATGTGCACATCGCGGAGACCATGCTGAGTGCGCGCAGCAGCCACCCTAGGTCAGCCACTCCTCGCTGGGCCCGTCAGGTCCGTCAGGTACCGTTCAGCCGCACACAGCAGGCCGCAAGGCTTCCGTGCAATGCGCGTGTCTTCTGCAACGCTGCACCAGCTGGAGGCTCCCAGCCCCAGCAGGCCCCGAGCTCGAACGGACTCAGCCCGGCGCAGGTGACTTTGGGGTCAGTAGGCGGTGCTGTTCATCTAAATTGAGTGGCACTGTGCAGCATAACTCTACTCCTGGGGTTTGCAGGTTGCCCACGTCCGCTTTTTAGTCGAGAACAAGGCGACTGACGCGAACCTTGCGGCAGCCCTGCAAGGACTGATTGATGTTGAGGTCACGCGCCGGGTGGAGGAGCTAAGAAGCCAGAAGGTGTGGCGCGCAAAGTTGGCCCGGGGCCTTCTTTGGGGCCTTTGATGTTGGGGGCTGAGACCTAGGCCCTGCTTGCCTCGCCCTGCCCACGCGCAACCCGGCGTCCTGCCGACTGCGTAGAGAACTTCTGAAATACACGTAGGCATGTACGCTTGTTGTATACACATGCTTGCAGAGCCATGTATACACATGCAGAGCCATGCAAAAACAGCTTAATCTCCACCAATAGCGAAGCTTGTCACCGCGCAGCTGCGTTAACAAGAACATAAGCACTGCACATGAAGCAAAGCTGTGCCTACGCACCCGACAAGACCTAGTTCCTCCTCATTTGTGACCAGTAGGACGCCTGTTTGCCTGCCTCTCGCAACCCCTTCCAGCCTTGCTACTCCAGCAATGCGGAACTGCCCGGCACGTATGAAGGAGTGCTCCAGGCGGATACTCAGTGCTTTTCGGCGTGCGGTGGGCAACCGATGTCTGCTCAGGCCTATCGGGAAAGGAAGCAGCGATACGACAGGGAAAGGGCGATTATGGAGGCCCGCTTGGAGGAGCAGCGGCAGCAGCTTGAGGCGGAATCTAAGGAATTTGAGGAGCTGGTGCAGCTCGTCTTGCCGCTGTTAGAGGGCGGCCTCTAGCGCACTTTGCAGCCAGTGCCACCTAATGGCTCCGGCAGCAACAGCACCCAGCAGCGTCCCACGTCCACCGCCTCCCCCACCACCACCTCCCGCCCCGCCGCGCTGCTGTTCTCCGACAGCTCCTCCTTCAGCGCCGACCTGGTGGTGGGCTGTGACGGCATACGGTCGGCAGTGAGGGCGGCGGTGCGGGGCACGGATGAGCCCCCGCCCAGGTGCGTGTGGGCATCTGGGGTGGGTGTTATGGGCACTTTCGTCCCTGTGCTCACAAGGTACGGTATCTGCAGGTTAAGGGGTGGGGCGTGATTCCCACGCTAGTGTGCTGCTCAGCGCAGTGCCTAATCCTGCCGCCAACATGAATCTGTGCACTGGGGCCGCTGCACGGGTGTCAGCGTTTCGTTTGCGGGTCGTGTAGCGCGTTCGCAAGGGCCTGTTGGCTTCACCTCGACTACATGCGCACTCCACCGGTAACGTCTTCACCGACGTTTGTGAACTGCTGGGCACCTCGAGCGCACGCGCAAACCTTTGGCAACGGTGCCTTTAAGGTTCGCCCCAGCTGCGGCACCGTGCAACGTACACCCGCAAAATTGTGTTCAAGGGCATGGCTACGCCTGGCCTGCTGCACCTGGTCCCTCGCAGGGGATGGCCCCTAGTGCAGCAGCTGGTGCAGCGGGAGGCGGCCGTCATGATACGGGTGAGGCCAGACGGGGGGGAGCCGGCGAATTGCCGGAAAGGATTATAGTGAGTGGTGAGCATCGCTGTCCGAATGTGGAAATACCCAAGACCCGCTGGAGAGACCTTCTGCCGGTGTTCCCACGCCCACGACTTGGATGCCTGCCCTGCGGCGGCTGACCACACGGCGGTCCGCTTGGCACCCCGCCCCACACCAGAGAACACACTTGCTTGCGCCTGTCTCGCTGCGGATATGTCCGCTGATCATCCGATGGTCCGGACCCCTGCACCCCAGGTGGGCTGTTTCGCACGTCACTTGTATGCTTAACAAGTACTTCGTGTTCCCCTCCCCCTGTCTCCCAGGTGGGCATCTACGACCGCGACCCCGTGTCCTGCTGGCACCGCGGGGCGGTGGTGCTGGCGGGGGACGCCGCGGCGCCCATCCCGCCCAACCTGGGCCAGGGGGGCAACAAGGCGCTGGAGGACGCGGGGGTGCTGGTGGCGTGCCTGAAGAGGTGGGCTGGGACATGGGATGCCACGTGCCGGAGCGCCGACAGGACGTGGGATAAAAGGCAGGGGTCACTATGACGTGGTGGCCCATGGAGGGGTGGGGTGTGGAGGTTACGAGCCACCGCGGAGCAAGCACACGTGTATGCAGCGGCGAGCCAACGGTGTGCACCCACCCCCAGCGTCTCGGTGCTGTAACTGCGGACGCAGTGGACGTCAGCCCCCATACCCCGTACCCCGTACGAGTACCACAGCCTACCGAGATTGCATCCCTATGCTCCTCCCCGTCATGTGCGTGCACTTGTACGCAGATTTCGGGGCGACCTCCCCCGCGCGTTCGCGCTGTACGAGCGGCTGCGTGTGCCACGTGCCGCGCTGCTGCTGGGCAACACGCGCGGCGGCAGCGCCATCACGTTGGCGGACCACCCGGTGGTGGTGTGGCTGCGCAACGTGCTGATCAGGGCGGTGGTGGGGCTGACGGGCAGCACGCCGCTGAGCTACCTGTGGGGGTACGACACGGAGGTGGAGGTGGAGAGGGCGGCGGGGAAGGGGGCGTAGCGTACATGGTGCCCGGTGGGGTGCGAGAACGAGCGGGGTGGTGGTACTGCAGGTGTGGGGTGGGCTTGGGTGGGGAGTGGATGTGGACGGAAGGGGAGTAGGGATGGGGTGGTGTGGGGTGTGTCGAGACGGTGCGTGTAAGGTGTCGAACAGGGCGCCTGGGCGTTCTGTTGCAGCGGGGAGCCATGGGCACCTGAGGAAGCACAGGGTACCGGTAGCGGTTGTGGCGAATGGAGTGCCTTGGCCGTGCAGGCACCACCTGTTTGGGCGCAGTGGTGGTTAAGCTAGGCCTGGCTGGGCGAGTGAGTACCGAAGCGTGGCGTCCTGTACGGACGGCGGAGGCTGGTGTGTGTGCACGGAGCCATGGCGCACTTGAGCGCCGTCAGCATCGGCACGTTTTATCCCCAGCTGGACGCGGCGGCTGACACTATGGCGGTGCTACTACCTGGACGACGCTTCCTTTCTAGACCATTGTACCTGGACGATGGGAGGCCCACCTAGAGCGCGCCATCGTGCGTCTGAGCATGCTTGCCCAGGGGAGCTCCCCTGTGCTCACCGATGGCGTGCACGGTGCACTAGACATGCAGCTGTCCCGTTCGTGCAACAATTGAGGGCACGGGTGAGGAACGCGCACTGCCGCTGCCGCGATGCAAAGACCTGGCCCGGCGGCCAAACGAGGGCGATGCTGGGCTGATGCGGCATATCAGCGGTACGTACAGGACACAGCAGCCGCCGTGTAGCGCAACACTTTGAGGGGCCCCTTCCGTACACGCAGTCACGTGCCAGGACAGGGCCGGGCAGGGCAGCAGTGCCCACAGCACCCCGACATATTTTGGGTTAGCGTACGGCGCCAAAACGCTGGCACACTGACCAACCAAACCCTCGTGTGCCTGGTTTCTGCCGTGCTGATGCCAAGCCACCCTTGCAACGCTAGACGCGCACGGCAGCAGGGAGCGAGAGCATATCCCCTTGTGAACTCCTGCCTGCCATCACCCGCCCAGCGCCGCCCTGCGGTAGTCCTCCCCTGCTGGGGCAAGCATGAACGCCCTCCGCCACCGCACCTGCCACTCAAGGCCAGGCCCCCACAAACTATGGTCCCTTCAGTACACAAGCGGCGTTGTCGCACCAGCACCCCAGCCCCAACACCAGGCCATCATATACTGTCATGCGTTCAGCACACCACCATGCCCAGACGCCAAGATGCCACAACCGTAACAACCGCCCTCCTAGCCACCAACCCGCCCGTCACCCCTGCTTCCACTCCACGAAGCTGCCCGTGGACGCGTCCAGCCAGAACCACCTGCCCGTGGACGCCTGGCAGTACCCCCCCGAGCTGGTGTCGTAGTACATGCCCGTGTCTGCGCTGTAGAAGTACCCGCTGCTGGGGTCAAACGCGTAGCCAGGCGGCGCCACGAACTCCCCGCCCGCCGCCGCCGCTGCCCCGTCCGCCCCGCCGCCCGCCCCCTCCGCCGCCAGCACCTCCTTCACCTTGGCCACCAGGTCGGCCTTCTCCACCAGACCGCTGGGGTCCACGTTGCGCTCCTGAAGTTGGGGTCATGAACAGGTGCCGAGGTGAAGGAGAGGGGAGGAAGGGAGGCGTCAGGGTGGTGATGATTGGGTGATGGAAGTTTGCGCAAGGGAAAGGCGTTGGGGTGCTCGGGGTTTTCGGGGTTAGGGTGCTCGAGGGTGCTCGTGTGCATAGTCGAGTGCTGCCAGCCGTGGTGCCATGTACTGCCAGGTGGCCGCGCCCTTGCTGCCGACTGCTACTACGCACTGCCGTTGCAGTACATGACACCACGGCTGGCAGTGCGTAGTAGCAGTCGGCAGCAAGGGCGCGGCCACCGGTGCAAGTGTAGACACCCCAAGCATGGAGGCGCAGCGGCACCGCTGCATTGCTTCCGCTGTGCACCCGAGTGCAACGAAACGGCTCTCCTGTGAGTGGGGCACGCTGGCCCCACATTGCAATGCCAACTGCCGTGAACCGATACAGCGATCTGCAGGGCGACCGCCGTGTTTGCCCAAGCACGGCCGCACCCACTCCCCGCGGGGCGCACCTGCAGTAACCGCTTCAGCTCCTTGACGGGCCAGCCGCTGTAGTCCACCTCGTCCTTCGCCGCAGCCGGCGCTGCGGCCGCTTTGGGCGGTGGCTGGCCCCCGTGCCCTGCTGCCCCACCGCCGCTGCCTGCAGCGCCGTTACTGGCCGGCGCGCTGGTCTTCGCCCCTTCGCCAGCACCGCCCCTCCCCTCGCCCCCGCCACCTGCCCCATCCCCAAAGATATCTTCATCCTCATCCACTGCGGCACTGCTCCCCGCTGCTGCTGCTGCTGCCCCTGCTCCCCCAGCCCCAGGCCCCTTCTTGCCCCCGCCCTCGTCCCCGTCGTCCGCAAACATGTCGTCATCACTGTCGTCACCGCCCCCTGTCCCTGCCGCCGCAGCTCCTCGCCCCGCGCCTGCCGCCCCAGCCCCAGCCGCTGCCCCCACCCCCGGCGCCGCGGCACCACCACCACCGCCCGCCCCACTCCCACCGCCACTCCCACCGCCACTCCCAGCAAACAGCTGCGGCAACCACATGCGAGCTGACCGCAGCAGCTCCTCCTTCGTCGCATCGTAAATATCCATCTCGCCCTCCTCCAGCAGCTCATCCGTCAGCTCCGTCAACTTTTCAAACCCCGCCCCCGCGTCCGCCACCGCCGCCGCCGCGCCCTCGCCCCCCGCCCCCGCCGCTGCCACCGCCGCCGCCTTGGCCTGCTGCTCCTGCTGCTGCGCCAACAGCCTGGCCTTCTCCCTCTTGCCCATGGCCTTCCGTGGTTGCTCGCCGCCCCCCGCCCGCCCCGCTGCCGTACCCAGCCGCTTCAGCGCCCGTGTGACCGTCTCCCCGGGGAGCATAACCCCCGCCATGTCGTACTTCTTCTGCGCTATCTGGCGGTCGGTCAACGGCCCTCGGCGTGCAGCTGCCTCCGCCTTCGCGCGCTGCTCCTCCAGCTTCCGCTTAACCTCCTCGCTGACCACCTTGGCCTCCTCCGAGTCAAGCCAAGCGTCCTTTTCCTCTGGCCCCTCGCTGCCCTCACGGCCCTTGCGCAGGACATAGTTGCCCTCCTCGTCGAAAAAGCCCTCCTCGCGCTCCTGCTTAAGGTTAAACGGCTCGAACTTGATGCCGTCCTCCTCCTCCACTTCAAGTCCCTCCTGCTCGTAGCGCTGCGTGTCGCCCCCCACGTCAGTGTCGTCGCCCACGTCGCGCTTCTTGCGGTCAAGAGCGCGCTTCGTCTGTGCCATGCCGACTAGAGACTCCTTGACGGGCCCGCCCTCCTCCGCCTCAATTTCGGCAAAGGTTTTGCCCTTGTTGGCCGCATGTGCACGGCCCTCCGGGCGCGCAGCCTCAGGCCCGCCCTTCTTCTGCTTCTTTACTGCCTGCTCTTCATCTAATAGCTGCTTGATCATAGTGTCGGTAGCATCGCCTTCGCGACCGCGCTTAGGACTGTCCATGGTCTCCGACAGCTGGTAAAAGCCAGCACTGCTAGGGACTTCAGCACAGTTTGGCTACCTACTATGTCAGCACATTAATTGCATCGGAGGTCAGTAGCCGTAACAAAGTAAACTCGCATGCGTACATGGGGCGGGGCACACAGATCACTACGTATGCGTATCGACCCCTACGGCCGGCTCTTACAGCAGAACGATGGTCTTCTTATACGTTTGCTGCACAGCGATATGGCTGACGCATGGCTCTGCCCTGTTTGCTACCGTGAACACACCCCCGAGAAGCGCTACGTCATTTCCGAGTGCGGCCATCAGTTCTGCCCTGTGGTAAGCATCACCACCTAAATGAACAACAGCAGCTGCAGGGGTTCGGGGTTGCTGCAATGTGTCCCCGTCTCACTAGCGGTCCTAAACACACAGTTCCCACGTGCCGACCCTTCGAAACGCTCATGTACCGCCCCGTCATCATAATCCCCTCAGTGCCTTGCCGAGCATGCATGGCGGCAGCAGGCCTCGCGGAAGCCCGCATGCCCCATTTGCCGGCAGCTGATGCGCCACTGCGTGCCTAGGCCCGGCGATGGCGCACCCAAGGCAGCCACACACGGCGCCTGCATTGACCTCAACATCCAGCTTGGGCGGGTAGTGTACACGGTAGGGATACAGCTAGCTGCAATGCCGGCATTTTGCTGGTATGCGTTGGCAGGGGGGCTCCCTTGGCAGCATGCGAAGCGCTGGTGGTCGCTAGGGGCCCTTTCTCTACCTGCTGCACCCTTGTCCGGGGAGACCTGTTTATTTCGCAGCGTTGGATGGCGGGCAATGTGTGTCGCACGTGTCACAACGCCAAAGTCAACGTCGAAATGTGCTGCTCCCTGGCAGGTGGTCCCGCCACCCGACGGCCTGGTGTGGGGCGAGGTGTGCCGGCTGTTCAAGCTGCAGCCCTTCAGGTGGGGCCGGATCCCAGATTCAGAGCGCGCCACATGCCATATGGAACTCTTAAAGTACTAACCGTACAGCAGCTTACCGGAAGGCACATTGTTTACAGCTCGTTAAAGCCCGCTTTTGAGCCCTAAAGTTGAGCTGCCATGGGAGAGGGGCACGCAAGCTTTGAGCGACCAGAGGCTGCAACAGTCTGTCGTGCAGCGTCGCACGGCATGACATACCAGGACCGGTGCAAGGACACACCACGTTGCCCGCACAACCCATTTCGGTAAAGCCATGACGTGCCTAAGCGTAATGCGACGTAGCTTGCGCTGTCGTACATAACCCCAGACTGACCTTTATGTAACCCCTACACGCCGAGCGCCACAGGGTAAAAATGTTGCATCGAGGCCGATGCTTGCAGTCGGAGCAGGAGCTTGCGGAGGTGCTGCGGCAGGCTGCAGCGGGCTGCAACGCGCAGCAGTTACAGCAAAATCAGGCGGAGCATGAGGAGGGGCAGCAGCATGTCGAGCAACGTCACACAGCGCGGCCTGCTGTGACCGTCACGCTCCTGGCGTCCCGTGGCGCGATCCCCAAGGGAGGGGGCTTCCGCCTGAGGTAAGGCCGCAGCTGCCACCGTCCGACGGGTGAACCGGACGGCTCCCATCCCATGCTGCTTTGCTGCCGCTTTGCACCATTGCCAGCATGCGGCCCTACCTGTATTGCTGTCACGCTGTTCGCAGTCCAACTCATCACGCCCCGTTCGCGCCCCACAGCGACTGGATACCGGCGTGGCTCCGGGCGTTGCTGCAGCAGGCCGCGGCCCGCCTCGCCCGCACGTGGGGACCCTACGCCGCCTGGGCAGTCTTAGCCGCACGCCCTGTGACAGACCCCTTTCGTGCCTTCTTCCTCGCCCTGAACCCGGCGTACCGCCCTGAGGAGCGCACGGCTGCGGCTCGAGCTGGCGGCGGCGGGAGGGAGGGGGAGGGGTAGCTGGAGGGCCCTCAGAGGGGGCCGCGCCTGGTTCTCGTGGGAGCCGGGAGGGTATGTCCGGTGGGCTGGCGGGCCGGCAGCCGATGTCACGCAGACCGCACGGCGAGCCGGAGCTGTAACAGGACTGCCAGGGCCATGAGTGTCTACAGCGAGTCTTGTTGGGCGTTGAAAGCGCAGTTGTGTGCTGCAGGTTGGGCGCTGAGCAACGTGCCGTACGTTTCCACTTTTCGGGCTGGGGCCGGTGAGCCCCCAGCAGGTGAAACGGGGTTGTAGGACGAGGGTGGGCATTCAAGTGAACACATCGGGGTACAAAGGCGCCATTGCACTCTACAAACCGTTGTCAGGTCAGGCCCAGCCCGGCCCAGCCAAGCAGAGTGCTCTCCTCCCCAGCTGTGTGTGGGCTGCGTGTGGGCGCCTTGTGAATGTGTCACAAGAAATATCATTCCATACGTCAGAAACCATGCCCAACATTTATGCGGTGAGAGCCGAGCTAGGCAACACAGCTCAGCGCAGCTCAGGGGCTTCCGGCTGCTTCCGGGGCTCCCATGCATTAGACCCAGTGATGATGGGCACCCTGAGCCGCAACCCCTAGCATGAAAATTACTTTTCACAAATGCAACTCAGAAAGCATGCTAAGGTGTGAGGGCCGCGCCATGTGCCGCGCCATGTGTTCCGGAGCGCTCGCGGGAAAATTGAACAAAGAAATGCCTACAGCCAACACCCAAAGGGATGAGATCTGCTTTATTTTTCACATATTGATTTGTTACTGACAGCTAGGAACATGGCTAAGAAGCGCGCTGCGGTTGCGGAGTCAGAGCCCGAAGTTGAGAGCGAGCAGTCCGAGGAGGAATGCTCTGGAGACGACTACGACCCCGAGGAGGATATGAAGGAGAATAGGCCGAAGAGCTCGTCGAAGTCGCAGAACAAGTCCAGCGAGAAAACAGTTTGGGATGCCCTGAAGGCGGGCCAGACGCCTACGGCAAAGACGGCAAAGACACCCAAGTCAGCGTCCAAGAGTTTCAGTGACAACGCTGTAAAGCTTCGGCGCAGCATCGCAACTGTCTTCAAGTCCCAGATGGTTTACAAGAAGTCGCTGAAGCGTGAGTTGGGCACAAGGGGCCTGAGGGCTGCAGTGCTGCTTTTGAGGAGGGAAAAGCTGCACATCACGGCAGCCGACAGGAAACGCTCCACCCCTAACCATACACTTCGTCAACTGGCTTCGCCTACGTCTGCGCGGTCTCACCACATCTGCCGGTGCCGACCAACACCCAGCCCCTCCCTGACCTCTGCCCACGTTCCATCCTGCCCCGCCCTTCCCCGACCGCAGACGGTTCCTCACGGCTCACCCACGACATCCCAAACCTCTCGGCAGACGACGTCGAGGAGATCCTGGGCCCGAAGCTGTGGGCCAAGGCGACCAAGGGCAAGAAGCAGGTCTCGGTGACCACCAGCTCCGAGGACGTGTACGACCTGCTGGGCGGCAGCATGCACAAGCCGCTGCGCTACGGCGCCCTGCTGTGCATCAAGGACGACGCCGTCAAGCTCACATACAGCCGCGACTCCAAGATGCTCAAGGCCACGGGGCTGTGCACCATGCAGCGATGAGCGCGAGGCGGCAGCTGCAGATTGACGGGCGCAGTGACGGGATGGTGTCGTTCACTTGCACGCGTGCTCGCAACTACCGCGTGGTTGTGTACAAGTATGCAACTAGTTTGGCTCGGCTGCACTTAGTGGGGCAGCGAGCGAGGTAAGGATGCTGGTCACCTGTGGTGAGGCACACAGGTTGTGTGGAACGGGGCGGGGCAAGGTTTGGGGATAGCAAGCCGTGAGCTCCTTGTGCGTGCCCGGATAGTTTCCGCCTTTGGCAGGTGCTGCGCAGGAGGATAGGCAAAGGACTCTTTACTAGTTTGCATGTGTATGCCCTATATGAACGGCATATGCATGACCTGTGTGTTGCCATACGTGGCCTCGCATGTGGGCGATGTGGGTTGATTGAGATGGCTGCTACCCCGATCACTAAGAGCGGGTCTGAACATATTGCGCGGATTCGCAGAGGCAGGATACTGGCGCCGTGATTGGCAGGGATGTCCGCGCGTGCCGCTGGGGTTGCGGCCTATGCAGTACCAACGTACAATTGGTTCGTTAACATGGCGGCCGCTTGGTGCATTTCATCAGGCCCTGAAGCCACCGCACCAGCAGGCCAGTTGTGAAGTAAGACGAACGGTACTAGATGTGCCATACACACGCACACTAGGAGGCAACGCACAGCAGCGCTTCCCAGCTCAGCTCTCTGTCTGGTGCTACCAAGTGGCCGGTCCACGACCAGGTCACTTCACCCTGAAGTGCGCACAGCATGCGCTGCCGCAGCCTTCCTGAGCCTTCGTAGCCATACGGGCACCGACACGAGATCAAACGTCCTCCCTCCGCACGCAGTCCCTCTCCATGGCCCAGCGATGAGCCATTGGCGCATGCCGATGCACTCCTGTTCGGCCCACTCCAGTGCACGCTGCCGCTCAACCCATGCACATCAACACCTCACGCCAGCCCCCGTGCGTGGCAGCTCGCAACCGCTCGCAATGATGTCAAGCCCAAGCTCAGGGTCGTTCGGTACCAAAATACGCCATGGGCCGCTCTCCTCCTCCTGCAAACTCAAGCCCGCAGGGCTTCGAGCCAAGCCGTGCGTGTTACCGGCATGCTGAAATCACGCCGCCACCCCGTCTTGTCTCATCGAGATATCACCGCCGGCTCATGCTGTTTCTCCGCGTGTGCCACAAGTGGCCCCATATGCCCGACAGGCGGCGCTGCAGTGCTGCGACGGTGTGGTTGTAGGCTGTGCCACCCAGGGCAGGGTCCCACAGGAAGGCGCTGGGGGGCGGGGAGCAGAGCAGGTAAGACTAGGAGCGCGCAGGGGAAGACAGCTGGTATCAACAGTCCAAAATGTTGGCTGCGGTAGACGGCGTGTAAGGACTATGGTTACGCGAGCGCAGGCGCGGCCGCAGCCACTGGGCTTGACGTAAGTAACCCGACGCCGCGCGACTCCCGCCTTCTGCCCCGCCTTCTGCTCCACAAGAACAGCCAGCGCACCCAACGCCACACGTTGCACCCGCCCGACAGCCCCAACTGCACACGCAATCACTGCCACTCCCTGCCGAGCATGGAGCCCCAGTGTTTACCAACAACCACCTGCTGGCGGGTCGACGACTCCATCAAGACCCCTTGGCTTGTCAGCCGCCCGCTGACACAGGCAGCCCCCCGCCTTCCCGCTCCCTCCCTCGGTGCGTTTCTACCCTTTTCCCTCGCGTCTGCCCCCGCCCGCCACCAACCTCGCTCTCTGCATGCGGACCGTTTCCGGTCCAGTCCCATTGCCACCCTGCGGTCACCGGTACCCCCTTCACCCGTAGTGCCGAGCAATGGCCAGGGCACAGAGCCCCACCACCTGCCGAGGAGCACACGCAGCCCCGCCTTCCCCCTTCCCCTCACCCGTAGTGTCGGGCCATGGCCAGGCGCATGGCGTTGAGGCGCTCCGGGGGCAGCGAGCGCAGGATGGGCACCAGGTGCTGCACGTCGGCCTTGCCCAGCCGCACCGAGAACTCGGCGTACGGCAGCAGCCCGTCAGACTCGTACGGCTGCCACACGGAGTCCTGCGGTTGGCAGACGCACAAGCGGCGCAACTGCGGAGCTGGCCAGGAGTGCAGTTGGTGTACGGATGGACATGAGCCTTTGGTGCACGGATGCACGTGTGCGCTGCTGTACGGCGAGGGGCTGGTATGGTACAACCAGTCCTGCACGCAGCTTTACACCCATGGTCCGCACTTGACGTGTGCTACAGATAAGCACACGCCGGGGCAGCAACGATGACTTGGTGACGCCGATGCACACGTGCTACACCCGTACAGCACAAGTCAGCTTCTACTACCTGCCCAGCACCGCTACTACCTCGGCAAAGCCCGCAACTGTATTGAAAGATGCGGTGACGGGAGTTACAAACGCATATTCCAGAGCAAGGTTCAGCCCGCACCTGTACGATGACGGGGATGCATGCGTGCGCCATGGCGATGGTGAGGCGGATGCCGAAGCCGGCTCCGTGCGGAGCGAGGCAGAACTTGGAGCGGCGGTGCAGGTCCGCGTAGTTGGCGACACGGCCTGCAGGGGAGACAGGGACATCGCGGCGCGGCGCGGCGCGGCTGTCAGGGAAGCTGGAGGCAGACGGGCCGCGCAGCGAAACAGATTGGGAGCTGGAGAACGTGGCAACGCAGGTAGGTCAGAACGTAAGGAGTGACGGTTGCTAGGGCACGGGGCAAGAGCATGTCGGGCAGAGCGCCGTGTGCTCATTTTCTGGGCCGGAGCGTTGGGGAATGGATGGGCACCTACCCTCCACAAAGTGCACGTCGGTGTAGTTGTCCTTGTTGGGCCCCTCCTTGAGGTCCTTGAGGTACTGCCACACCGCCTGGCGCGCGCCGCCAGAGTACACCTTGTCGTTCGGGCGCACGGTGCCTTGCGGGGGAAAGGGCGAGCATCAGGCGTGAGAGGTGCGGTACGTGGTATAGGCGAGATGGAAGGGTGTGTGTTTTGCTGCCTTGTTCGTATGAGGCCTGCGCAAGGGTTGTGCCGTACTGCGGAGGCGCTGGGCTTGGCCCTTCTGCCCCATCCGCAAGCGGTTGCGTCATAGGCTTACGTCTGTGCCATGCATGATGTGCAGTCTGTCCGGTATAGCCATGCAGTTACACAGCTGCGTTACTGAGCGACCACTGTAAAGCTGTTCGCGCTGTACGTTCATGTCGGCAGGTTGTACGGCCACGTTGTACTCTCAGTCATGCACGGCAGCAGGTCGTCGCCACCTGTCCCTTGCCCGCGTCCCCCACTTCCGCACCGGCCTTCCGTCCCATGACCACACCTCCTACCCGCAAAGAATATCAACACGTCTCGTTGTGGGTCCGCCCCGTGGTTCTCGCGAATACGCTTGTACGTCTCTGGCGCTTCGCGCAGCTCGTTGGCCGTGTCGTGCCTGGGAAGCACAAGCAAAAGGCAGGGTGCGCCGCGCAGGCGGAATTTCAGCTGACGTGCACGCGTGCAACACGAGGGCCGACAGCCGGACAGCCACAACATAGCGCACGGCCCCTTCCTAGCCTGCTCTGTATTACCAGAGTGTGCCATTGCATCACGCGGGTGCCAAGCACTGTGTGCAGTCAACTCGACAACTCCTGATGCCGCACCGGAGCAGCGACCGTGGGCCTGACGTGGGCTGCTGTGCGTTGTGTACGGTGTGTGCAGTCGGCTGACCGCATCTTAGTGCTCACAGGGGTGCGGCCAGGATGTCCTTGTTGGGGTGGAAGCAGCCGTGGTCGTGGTGCTGGGGCAGCGGCTTGAGGAAGGTGCTGCGGCCGTCGCGCAGGCTGGTGTGCAGCCCGAACTGCGTGATGTGGATGATGTTGCGCAGCTGCGGGGAGAGGAGAACGAGGGTTGCAAGGATATGGTTAAGCACAGGAACAGCAAAGGGGCTCGCAGAGTTTGCAGGGCGGTCAGCAGCGGCAAGATTGATGCGGTTGTGACTGCTGTGTAGTTCCGGACCGCGGTCGTGGACACAGCTGGGCAACGAGGGGTTGTCGGTGACAGCCTTCAGCGTGGAAAGGTAGGCACAAGCGGGGCAGTGGCTGTTGAAGTGTTACGCCCAAGCTATTGTGCCACCCCGCCTGGCGCACCTCGGCTGGCACGTAGCAGGACCCCCGGTCGCCTGCAGTCCAGGGGAGGAGTTGGAAAGGGGAGTAGGTTGATGAAAAGACAAAAGCCAACTGCGCTGTGCTGCCGAGCAGACCCACAAGGAGAAGGGGGAGGGGAAGGCAGCACTGCTGGGTGAGGCCTTGTGGAGCAGCACACGGTTGCTTAGCTCTACCACGTGCGCCTTACCTGTCAGCGCACAGCAAGGCATTGACCACCTGTCAACGGCCAGCTAGCGCATGAGGGAAGAGTCATCTGGTGTCACGGTCCAGCCCCTGGCTAACCCTGTAGCCAATGCGAGGCCTGACTGGCTCTGGCGCCAGCAGGTGCCCGACGTGGCATGCTAGTACACAGACGGGGCAGTGTACTTCGCCCGGCACCCGTTGGCGCTGTGGTACCCTCTAACGCAGGGCACTGACCTGTTGTCCAGATGAAGTGGTCCCTGCCGCGGCTCATGTTGTACCAAGGGAAGTTCTGCCGTACGTAGTGCACCACAGCGGCCACCTGTACGGGTTAAGCCACATGACTATGATGGTTGCGTGCGTAACGCAGGTGGTGGCATCATGTAGGAACAGTTACATGCTTAAAGCCTCATGCTGCATGCTACATGGGCGGTGCCTAATGTGCTGGCCCTTGGATACAGCCCGCTGTGGCACCTCAATTCTGAAATGCCGTCACAGCCGTCACACACGCGCCGTGTTGAGCGTGCACATTGCGCTCAGCTGCCATCGCACAAGCCCGCTCATATGTGACGGAGTGCATGGCGCGTATGTACAGCTCATGCTTGCTGTGGCATCATCTGCTTCACTCCCCTCACCTGGTTGGCGGGCGGGTTGGTGTTGCTGACGTACGCGTAGGTGTGGGCCGGGATGAAGAACATGTTGGCCTCCCAGGGGTTCTCTGCGACACAGCAAACAAGTGAGATTTGGATAGTGGAGGAAACGCGGCATTGTCGCCATGCCGTTGAGCCTAAAGGACACTCAGCGGGACCAACGTCTGTAAAACTCCCAATGCAGCGTATCCGACCCGCCCTGTGGCGCCCACACTCTCCACGTAGGGCGTATTCGCAGGCACCCGCACCACCCGCTTTCGTGCCATGCCGCGCTGTGCCCGGGTACAGTTGCGGGTCAACATTAGCACCGCTTCCATGAAAGCAAATACGTGCTGCCGGTACACACCTGTTCTCACGGCATCGTCTTTAAGGAGCATCTCCTGCGCGGTGTGTACCATTAGGGGCCCGGGTCAGCGAGTCAGCCGTTGGTATACCGCCTCACCCACTGCAGATCAGCACCGCATGCTGCCAATGGCGAAGGCACACGGGGCCTGGCCGACCCACCAAGTGTTGTGCTAACCAAGCACCCGTGCCACAACCGGACAGCATGCGAGGGGATGTCCAGCTGTTGCTGTCCAGCGCGCCAGGCGCCTTAACGCCAGGACAACAGCTACAGCCATATGGCTGGAACGACAAATCGTCGTGTGCTGCACGTCCGATTCACACTCACTGTGAACTTGATGTGCGTCTGGTAGAATGCGTTGTCGATGTCAAAGATGTTGTCGTCCTGGGGGTGCCGGGCGGGGCGGGCACCGGTATCAGCACGGCTGCAGCTCGCCCGCTAGGGCAAAGCCGTAAGAAGGTAGGGCTTGCCGGAAGGTTGCAGAGGCACACGGTGCTCAGTGGCCAGGCAGCTTGCAGCAGACATGGTGGGTTGCGCGGATGGGGTGGCGAAGGACGTTGTGGGCGACGGCAATAACCCCCGTCCTGCGGCTGGGCCCAGATAACCAGCCGCGCAGGCCGCAGGACCAGTCCCATGCCGTACTTACCAACGGTACGGGAAACGCCACGTTGGCAGGCATGTCGTACCTGAAGAAAGGTAGGAGACACACAGTACATATGTGGTATTGAGCAAGACACGTACAAAAAAGTGGTACGGGCACGGCAAGCGATGGAGAAACACAGACTCGCCTACTCAGACCCACGGGTGCGCGTGCAGGGCCATCAGCTATCGGCTGGCTTTCGCCAAGGCCACCTTGCCCCTACCCCGTCCCTGCCCTGGGTTGCTACCGGCTCCATACTGCCCGCGCCCCCTATCACACTGCCGTGTTGCCCGGAAGCGGGGTGCGCCAGTGCACATGTACATGCACATGTGGACACGGCGTGGCCATCCTGCCCTTACCCTGCCCCCGCCCAGTGCCCTACATGTATATCCTCAGCTGCACGCGGTTGGGCACGTGCACCGCCCCGGGCGCCAGCTGCCACGCGTACTGGCGGCTGCAGCCCAGGCCGAAATACGGCGGACTGGCCGGGGGAGCACGAAACGGGGCCATGGGAAAAGTCAGCAGTGCGGGGAGTGTAACTGCAGGGCTGGTTCATAAGTCGACGACAGTAATGGCTGTTACATGGGCAGCACAATAAAGTAGGGCAGGGTGCTTCCATGCAATTGAATGCAAGGGCGTCAAATGCGCTGTCATGTTCTACGTATGCAGGCCGCACCGGCTGGCGGGGCCTGGCTACAATAGCTGTTGCAAGGTTGGCAACCCCAAGGCACACCCCTCGTCTCGCACCCACGTGCAGTGGCAGAAGCCGCGCAGGCACTTGCCGCGGCCGCTGCAGCCGTTGTAGCACAGCTTGTCCATGGGCTGGCTGGGTGGGTCAGTCACAGGGTGGCAAATGAGGGTGATCCAGTGTTACACTGTGAGTAAAGGCCGGTCTCCATAACCGGACCGAGACACAGGGTGCTACAGCGGTGGTGGCAGGAAAGAGTTTGGTGGCCCTCCTCGCTCACGAGACGCAGCTAGCAAAACGTCGAAAGCCCCTAGAACGACATGACAGTGTGGACCGGAAATACGTTGGTAACTTTGTACCCACGCCGTGAAGCCGCCAATCCACACCTGCAGTCATGTCCTTGGTACCCCTTGTAGCACTCGCAGCGAGGCGGATTGTTGACCTGCACGCACACGCCCCCGGCGCCGGTAGTGTGGGACCCTGATGCTTTTCCCCAACACTCTCCGTGAGTGGCGCCAACAGCAGCACTGGGAAGCACACCGCCATTGCACTCAGCGCACTGCAGGTGGAGCTGTGCAACTGTGCGTACCTACCCCTTCTTGGATGCACGCGCCGTGGCCGTTGCAGCTCTGCGGGCACCGGTCCAGCGGCAGCGACAAGCTCTTCCTGAGGAAGGGAGGGGGGGAGCAAGAAGGGAAGGGGGGCATCAGGCGTCAGGGAGCTGCAGGAAACTACGGCAGGAAGTCAACAATCACAAAGCTTCACACGTACTAGCTGTGGCTGAATCCCAGGCGCGGTAGTACGGTACTGCTGCTGCTGCTGCCGTAGCACCAAACACGTCACTCGCCTCAATGTCCTTCGCTTCGTTTACTGCGTGACGTACCACGTTCATGGTGGCCACTGTCCCGAGGAGACCGAAAGTATTGGCACCGTACCACAGCGCACCCCATGGCCGCAGCTGCCCTGCCTCACCTGCCCCACAGGTCCTCTGTCTTGACCCCGTCCTCTGGAGGAATGGCGTGGAGCCCGTTGAGCCCCCGCTGGATGTTCCCCTTGAAGTACTCCACGTCAGGGGTGTCCTGAAGCGGCATCAACTGCATCCAGGACCGCAGCAATCCATGGTCGTTAACAGGACCCCGAAGGCTGGAGTCACCGGACAGCCCTGGTGGGTTCCTGCCACAGAAGCACACCAGCGGAGCAGCACAGGGTGCTGGGGTTGCATGCCGCCAGGTGGCCCTGCACTGGACTGGTGTGCTGGTGAGTGGTGCATTAACTAGCCCTGAGAGACACACCCTTGGGACCGCACAGTGTGCATGCCACCCGGTGGCGCAGTGTTTGATTGTCCGGAGCGCGCCGCCACTCACGCTGTACTGCTCTGCGTCCGGCTTGTTCTTGAACTGCAACGCACCGCCAGGAGGGCAGGAACACAATGTGGAGGACGCTCAGCGTGTACCAAAGGCACTTATAGCGCTCGCAGAAAGCAGTATGGGCCGTAAAGCGAAGTATTGCTACAGTGGGGGCAATGTCACAGAGCGTCCTAAATCCAGCGTTCCCACACACCTTGTAGCAGCGGACGTCGCGGTAAGTGAAGGTGTGCATTCGACACGTCTCAGCCTGCAGGAGCAGCAAAGTCGGTGAAAAAGTACAACATGCGAGGCAATGGCAACCGTGGGAGGTTGGCAGCCGGCCATTGGCATATACCTTGCTAGTGCTTCCCACCGCGCCTGGAGTAACATGCCGCACATAGTGCAACAGACGTAAAAAGACGCAATCGATCGACCGTGCGGGGCATATCTAGAGGTAGTAGCTCCTACCGGCAGCAGGTATTGGACGTGCTGCACGTGTCAGTGCGGAACACGTTCCAGCAGGCCGCCATGCATCCCACCGAGGCCCCCCACCACAGCCCTCTCCCTTGCGCCTCACGGCCCACGGCTCACCCCTTCCGTACACCCGAAGAAGCTCCACGCCTGCTTTGCGCACTCGCAGCTGCGCGGGACCATGAAGCCCCAGAAGGGCTCCTTGCCGGGGCCCAGCTGGCAGGCAGGCAACAGCGGCTCCGTGCACTTGGGGCCTGCGGCCGGGCACCCGTGCGCGGGCGGCGGGCGTGGCAAGGGGGCAGAAAACGGGCGCTGATGCGTGCGAGGGTGGGGCCGCATGCCCTGGATGGAAGCATACCGGATCGGCAACTCCACATCGGGGACAACCACCACACGTTGGACTTTGTACACGCACTTCAACAGGGACAGAGGAACATCAACGGGGTAGGCTGGCAGTACTAGCAGAGCCAGGAACAGGTGCAGCAGGTAGTACGTGCAATCCCCGGCGACCGTTGGCCGCTTCCGCTGAGCCTCTTGGCCATTTTCGCGGTGCTTGGATTGCAGGCCGCCGCCCTGACATTGTTGCTCGCTGTGTCCCCACGAGCCGTCATCCCACCAACCCACACGCCTACCTGTGTAGCCGAAGGGACACTCGCAGGTCCCAAGCTCCGCGTTGCAGTTTCCATATCTGGTGCACTCCGCATCACATGTCTTATTCACTTGCACGTATAGATGTGCAAGACCAAGCTCTTCGCTCGCGCCCTTTGGCTCGCTGGAAAGCTGCCGCGCGAGGGATTGCCATCTACTTGCCGAGAGCAATTGATCAGTCCGATTTGATGTAGCGTGTTGAAATGCACGTATTTCTTCGTTAAGCAATAGCGCCAGGGCCAGGAAGAGTAAGACCCCGCTCGAGTGCGTTCGTCTTGGCGTTGTTACTACAACCATGATAATAAGCTTTTAATACGATGTTCCTACATGACGGTCAGCTCCTAGGTTGTATCACCGTTGCAACAGCTGGTCCAGCTGGCCTTGGTCACCTGGCACAGCGTTTCGCTTCTGCCACTGCACAATCTATTCTATAATGCACTGCGTTGATGATCCTGCGCCGCGCGCAGATATGTGGCGGTATGGCTGCGCTGAAGGCAGGCTGATGTACGGCTTCCTGCTCCTTCGACACGAGTCCCTGGTGCTGCCAGGCTACCAGCGGTCTGGGTGGCTGAGGCAACAGTCCTGACAGACCCCCTCGGAGATACCACCTTGCCTGGGAGAGCGGCGGACACGACACAACGGTGACTGACTCGCACAGCAGCTTGCATGGCCGCAATCCCGAAGGGCTCCAGCTGGGGTTCCTGAACCCACACCTCTATAAAGGCACGGCACCTGTATACGTTCTGGGTGCCTCTCGCACGCTGCATGGTGGCCCCGACGAGTCTTCTTGTGTCACAATTGCAGCCCTGTACAAACGTACTACATCTAAGTACATAAGAGTGCCCAGGGCAAGGCCCAGGGTCCCTCCGTCACGCAAGCCGCACCGCACAGCATGCCGCGCATGTACCACACTAATGGCAAAGTCCAGGTCCCAGTCTTCAAACACACAGCGCGCACAGCGCACATGACTGAATGCACGGCAGCATGTGTGCCGATGCCAGTGCACCTAACGGTGTTGCCAAAGCTCCACCCCGTGTAGCGCAACACAATGCCTTAACAGGCATCACGCCGCCACACACCCTGCCAACACCACGCACATACGGTAGTAACGTACGTACCGATACCATGACAGCCTGCACACATGCCAACTCTCCCCACGTACCCCACGCCCACACGTGCTCCCCATCCGCTCACCGCCTCTTTCCTCCACACAATGACCCGCCGCCCGCACTCCCATCCTCCAACCCCCGCGCACCACATGTGTCCAAACCCAACGCCCCACTCCTCTTTCCCCACCCAACCCCCACCAGTTTAAGTCGCCCCCTGGCACCCCCACCAGCTCCCCTGCGTCTCTCCCTTCCCCCCACCCACCCCCGCCTCACCCCACGAAGGCCCTCCCGACCTGCCGCATGACGGCATCCAGCTCCTGCTGCGCCCGCGTCAGCATGTCCCCCAGCCCCGGCACGGAGGGCGGCACCCCGCCGTACTCCTCCAGCGCCTGGCGCTCGGAGGCCAGGGAGCGCTCCAGCACCTCTACCTGGCCAGACAGCTCCACCAGGGCTGAGTGGCTTAGCTGGAGGGGGAGGGAGGGGACGGGGTACGCGTTAACGCGAGGAAACCGTATCAGGCGTCAGGGGTGGGGCAGGGGGAAGGGGGCGCATTGCCGGAATAGGTATGTGAGCATGTGTTGCGGGTTGAGGATTGGGGTGGGACGGTGGGTTGGTACTCTGCGGGCACGCGCGGGAGAGTGGTGTACCGTTGGTGGCTGTGGCGGTGTGGTGCCGTGCTGGCGGGGTGGTGCGTAACTTGCCTGGTGCATTCCCGGAGGCGCGCGGGATGCATTGTACCTGAGCCAGGTACCTGTTGCTTCTGGGGGGTTGCCCCGCTCTCCCCACCACGTATTGGGCGCGCCGCACGCCGTGCAGGCATCACCCAGCACCGCCCCTCCGGCCCCCTCCCTTCCTCGCCCTCCCCCCATGCGCACCTCCTCCTTGAACCCCATGCGCATCAGCTTCCCCTGCAGCTCCACGAAGCGGTCCACGTAGTCCCGCGCCTTGGCGTCCAGCAGTGCCGTGTCGGCCTGCACGCGACCCACGCCGCCCAGCAGCACCGCCTGCGCCCCCAGCGCGCGGTCCAGCTCGGCCCCCAGCTGCCGCGACAGGCGGGACAGTGACTCGGCAGCCGCCTTGAGGGACTCGGCCTCCTCTCGCCGGCGGGCCTGTTGCACACCAGCGTGAGGAGGCGCACGAGGTGTACTATTGGGTGGCTTAAGGGCGGCCTTTCTTCCACGGCGTCGCAAGCATGCGACCAGCGACTGGCCAGCCAGCCGGGGGCAGGACGTGGTTTTACAAACTATACGCTGGCCGGTGTAAGGCGATCAGCGTCCCTCCCTCCATTTGCAGAGGTGTACAGGCAAATTAACGACGATGTTCAGCCCGACGGCTAGTCGAATCCCGACCCCGTTGCGCCGTTGCCCCGCCCCACCTGCTCCCTCTCCTCCCGCACGCCCTCCATGTCCTGCGCCACGAACGCCATAGTCATGGGCCCCTCCTCCGCCGTGTGCAGGCCCAGGCCGCTGGCCAGGGACCCCAGGTGCCGCGCGGCGGCCTGCCCCGCGGGCGGCAGCAGCTGCGCGTTGAGGCCCAGAGCCGCGGTGCGCTTCTCCAGACGGTCGGCTGCGGGGTGGGTTTGGGGTGGGGGGCCGAGGGCGAGCGTACCAGGGAAGGGGGCCGACAGGCCTCAATGGCGGCAGTCGACGAGTTTGCTGGTCATGCAGGCGAGAAATGCAGGGAACGGGTGAGTGGCCATGTGGGTGCGGTCGTGCAGCTAGCTGCTGCGATGAAGTGCTGGGGTGGCCAGCAGAAGCGGGTTCACCCCTAGTCGGCCCTTACATTGGGGCAGGTCCTCTTGTTGCGGTACAGGTAGGTATTCGCTGGTTGCTGTCACTGCAACGCAGCTTGCACGTTCCGATGCGGCTTCCGGTGCATCCGGCCCCCAAGTACGGCTACTGCTCTGTTGCGCACTGGCCACAGTCCTGCGCTTACCCTCACGACGGTACTCGTCCGCCTGCCTCCGGTGCTGCGCCTGGAGCACGTCGTGGCTCGCCATTTGCTGCGAGAGCAGCAGGGGATACCCAGGTTCTCAGCCAGGGCACGGCGCATAGGTGTGCACCATGCCGTGCTGCGACTTATGGACGCTGATTTCATCAGATTGGATCAGCAGCACGGCCAGGGTCCACTCCTGGCATTATGCAGGATCATGTGGGATATCGGTAGCTAAGTGGATGGATGGCAAACCGCTCCACCCAATGGAGCCTCCCCTATCTTGCACGCCTTGCGTACGCACCGCACGGAACTGCTTCAGCGTGTCGTCAATTTCGTCCATCTCCGCCGGCGTGAGAGGGCGAGAACTGAGTTCGGCTCCCAAGTTGGGGCTGCAACAGGGGGTGAGTTCATCAGGTAGGGCACACGTGGCCAACCCATTCAATTGATGTTGAGAAAATTACATTTGTTGCCGACGGTGAGCGCGAGACTTGCCAAGGGAAGATGGTGAAGGTTGGGTAGGTGTTGTGGGGTAGCACACGACCGGTGGAGTGGCGCACAACCGTGAACCATCGTTGGTCGTCGAGCATCGCCTTTTCATCCGTGTCAATGCGTTTGAGTTGCTCCCAACATTTGCTCACCATATTTCTTCCGCTTCCCGCGCGAGGCGCTGCTGACGCAAGTAGTCCATTGCCGTGCCCTTCCTGAACAGCAGCCTATCTTGAAAAGACTAAAGTTGTATCGCATGAATACTTGATGAACTTTGCATGTTACATTGCTGGTCCCAACAGCTTGGCTGGCAATGGAGAGTTTGCAATTTCGCACTGAGGCAAGACGCACCCTATTTTGCCGTTGCTGGACAGTATAAGTAATGAGTTATTGCAGGTGCCTAGGGTGCGATACTCGCCAGGAGGGTCGAGTTTCACGCGCCCAATGTTGCTCGGTTTCGGTGCTGAGACTGGCTGCCAGACTGCCCCCACGCTGCCCCCACCCGTCCAGTCCTTTTATGTTGGCCACTCTCCCTTTCTTCCGCCCTGACGCAGGTTGTCCTCACAGCTCACACAACTTAACAGTTCTCACTGCACCTGGTACCTGTCGTAGTACTGTACCAGTGTCCTGGCATTCCACCCTGTTCCAACACCGCAGCAAGACGAACAGACTTGAAGTACGCACCACTGCCAGCGGCCTAGCGCTACAGCAATACAGGATTGCAATGAGGCACCAATGCAGCGCCGCTGAGTGCAGCTGAGTGCAAGCTTACACTGTGGCCCTGAGCCTCCCAACAAATTGCACGTCCTCACGGTCATCAGTCCAACAGCATCCCTGCCGAAGCCACGCCAGCGCGAGCCCACTCCATGCAGCTCCATGTCATGTCATGCCTCGTCAACCCACCGATTCAAATGCTTTACACTATGCTTCCGATGATTCAGCATCTAGGTGGTTGGCCATTTGGTTTGAGTTTTTGGAGGTGGCCGGAGCAGCATTGATCCATTGAAGAGATACCAGCACCAAGCCGGTCAGCAACGGTCTCAGCGTACCAGCCACACGCTGCTCCACAGCACCTCTTGCTCCTACTGGAGCGAGTCCACGACCGCCTTGACAGCAGCCGAGGCAGACTCGAACTCCTCCGCCTGCGCATGAGCATGGGAGCGCACGAACGCCACAGCCACTCTCAACCGGCCAGAAGGCAATGCCGCGGCATTGGTCGCGGACACCCAAACCCGAACTCCGAGCATCCGCGCACCCAGCACAAGGCCACCCATGGCCTGCACCGCCAGCCGCCCACCATCCACCCGAGAGCCCACTCAGTCCCCTTCCTACCTACCTACCTGCCGTTCCTCAACCCCCAGCCTCGCGCCTCCTCGGCTCCCTTCCCTCCCACCGCCGCCACCCTCCGCCCACAGCCCTCCCTCCCCAGCTCACGCCCCCCCCCACCGCCGCACACCTTTCACGCATACGCCCACCCCCTCACCGTCAGCGGGTCCGCCGCCGCCAGCGCCACGTTGGCCACCACGTACTCCCTCGTCTTGTGCCCCACCAGCGCCGCAGCCATGGCGCCGCCCGGCGTGCTGCGCGCCAGCTGCAGCAGCTTCTGCGGCGTGGTGCTGCTGCCGGCCAGCTCCAGCACGCCGTCCAGCCGCGACACCAGCTTGCGCACCAGCTCGCCCTGTGGGGTAGCGCGGGGCCGCACAGTGTGCAAGGGGTTGGGCCACACCCCTGCTGTCTAGCGCAAGGCGCTTTGTGCCGGCGGCCCTCCGCGGGGTTGCACATGTTGCGACCGCTCGTGGGCGAGTGCTTTCTGGGGGCGCTTCTGTGGAACAACGTGCAAGGCTTGTGGATACGGAGGGTGAGCTGCTGTGTTCCGGGGATGCGGGATGTAAGGCTCTGCATAGGGACCAAACGGGTGATGTTGCGCACCAGCTCGCGCCGGGGTTACGTAGAAATATACGGCGTGATAGCTCTGACGCGAAAGCTCTCAGCGACAGCTTTCATGTCGACTGGTGTACAACACCAGGCCAGGCTCCGGCTCGACCACCAACCAGCCTGCACCATGCAGGCAACGGTGTGGGTGCCGGCGCCCGGCAGCAGGTACGTGTCGAGCCCCTGCGCCCCTCTTCGCCACCACCCCGCGCACCTCGCCCAGCGGCCCGGAGGTGAACACTCCCACGCCCAGCTGCTCCGCCGCCTCCATCAGCGTCACCGCCTTGCCCCCCACCGTCTGCCACTTCTCGCGCCACGCCTCAGGCATGGTGGCGCTCACCTGGCGCCCGGGGGACGCGGGTGTTAGGCGACAGGGAAGACATACGGACATCTGAAGTGGACGACTTGGTCGATGAAGAGTTGTGAAACATGAAACCCAGCCCAAGTGCCCAACCCGTGGAGAGTGTGTGGAGAGGGGCAGTGCATGCATGGCGACTCGTGTACTCCGCTGGCACATAGGGGCAGGAAAAACGGCCACCTGTCTGGAGTGCCTCCCGGAGCGCGGGGCTTCAATGCATGGTGCGGGTGCGGGTGCAATTGCTGCTACCGGCACCTCGCAAGGAGGTGCAAGCCGGGGCTCAGTGCGGGAGACCTGGCTGGCCGGCGCCGGCCGTGTCGCACCTACCGGCAGCTGGATGAAGGCAAAGCCGTGTTTGCCGTCGCTTCCCGCCGCCTGCTTAGCCACCTGCACCACATCCTGGAGCGGGCAGCGGGAGGCAGAACGACCCAAGTCAGCCAACGCAGCTCCTCCATGCACGTTTGGGTCAACGGCACTAGAGAATATACCGTATCACAGAACATCAGTTTTGCCACGATGTAGCGGGCATTCTGGTGTGCGTCCAACCGTCCATCGAACATCCTTTGGCAAATCCCTTCGCTCGAGTCCTGCGTGCGTGCGGTAGTTAGCAACCAGGAAAGCAAGGAGTGCTGCTGCCGGTGGGGGCGGCTGACGTAGTCGGACCGTCACACGCACCCAGTCTGCATAGGCCAGATATTTGCCTTTCATGCAATCCTGTTCACTTCACGTGGAAGTATGACGGTTCTATGTTCGGTCCTATTACTCCGCTCATCTGTCGCGTACCTCCAGGTTGACGTGCCCTGCGTCTGTGGGCGGCACGCGGAAGCAGTCCCACGTGGCCAGGCCGTAGGTGCGCAGCGGGGCGGGGGCGTTCCCCCGGAGCGCCTCCAGCTGGGCAAAGGCCTGTGGGCGTGGGCGGCAAGCCGGAGGGGAGGATTGCAAAGAGGAACCCGTGTAGTGCTCGTAGATGCGAGACAGATGGGCCTACGACCTGTACCGCTGTGGGGTCATGCGCTGGATGGTTTGGCCATGCGGACGCACAGCTCGGCACGGCATGGCGGAAAGGTGGAGGGACGCGGCCAGGCGGCAAAGGCGGCAAAGGCGGCAAAGGCGCGGCTTGCCACAACGCCCATGCTCCCCAACTCCCCGTTGAGCATGTCCCGCACGGTGTAGAGGTACCGTTATGCACGCGGCGTGGAGGACATGGAGCTGGCACGCGACCACGGGTCAGGCGTGCCGGCTTGGCACGTGTGCTGTCGAGACACGTGTGCGCGGCCCACCTCCTTGAGCCGTGCCATGAAGCCCTCCCGCCCCAGCGCCTGCAGCTGCATCTCCGCCGCGTTGTGCAGGTACAGCAGGTCAACCTGCGGGAGCGGGAGGGAAACATTGGACGGGTCAGCAGTGCGCTATACGGCATGCAGGTGCAAGGTTGTGCTGGCGGTTAGAGGAGGTGGGTCAGCAAGGCCATCAGTGACGCTCGTACTCTCGACACGCAGGAACAGGAACGTCATGCGCTGACGGCCTCCGCCACCGGTGCAGGCACGCAGCCTAAGGGTATCCCATGCGTGCGTGTTCTTCGCAGCCCTGCCGTACGGTGCCGTACCGTTTCCAGGTTCATGCGCTCCAGGGACTGCTCCAGGGAGGCCTTGATGTAGGCGGGCGCCATGCAGTGCCCCGACACCACGTCCTGCTGCGTCATCGACTGGGCCTGCCGGGTCGACAAACACCAGACACCTCAGTCCTTGTGCGCGACGATGGGGCCACTGCCGGCATGTATAGCCCAGGGCTCACAAAGTTTGGGTCAAGGGGGGACGCACAGCCTTCGACAAGCGCCTTTGTGGCATGCAGCTGTGTTGGTGGTGGGGCTGGTGGTTGCCATATGGCAGTGGCGCTGTGGGTTGCGTGGGGCCCCCACCTCGATAAGGCGATCCACCAGGGGCTGGTCCACGAAGCCCGCCTTGGTGGATATGAACAGCATGTCACGTGTGATGTCCCCATCGTATGCGCCTCCCTTCTGCGGGGCAAGGGGCGCGCCAAGGTGCGGTGACCGGGGTCAAGGGAGTATCGTCCAGGTCAGTTGATGCAGCGCGGTGGCATGTCGTTCTCTTTGCTGTCGCGCAACGGTACGGCAGCAAGAAGGCTAGCAACACGGTCATGCGCGCGGATGATAACAGCTAAGCAAAGCAGGGACTGGCATTCAACGGCTCAAGAAGAGGGGTCATCCAAAGCGGTGGTGATGCTTGCCTGTGTCCGGTTGCCCGACACCTTCCACATGCGGTGCATGCAAACCCAGCACACACGGTACACGACCATGTTCAACCAGGGCTAGGGGGGTCCCCTGTCCCCGCCTGCATAGCTTATTCCACTGCCCTCTCCACGCCCCTCCCGCCCCACCCTGTGTCACCACCACCTGCAAAGAAGGTGCAGTACGACACTACAACCCACATCACGCCCCCCCCCATCCACTGCACTCTAGCATACGCGTCATCACGGAGGTACTGCCCGTGGCCCTGGAACCCATCTCCACCTGCAGGAAGTCGCTGGCAGCTGCTCCCGCAAGCAGCGCGTCCAGAGCGTGCCCCACAGACACCTCCGCGCGGCCCCAGCGGTAGTTGCTCGCTGCAGCAAACCACGTACAAGTACATTGCAGGGGACCGCCGTTGCTTGAGTGCAAACAAGGAGGCAGGCAGCCAGATACGTGGGCAGACAGTGACGGCCAGTACCTCAGTACCGAACTGATCCTGTACGACACCCTGCGTGCACCCCCGATGGTGCGGCGCCAATGCCGGCCGCGCCGGCCAGCAGCAAAGCCGCCAGCAGTGAGCTAAGTCCCAGGCCGAATGTCCCATCGCTAGAAGTGGATGTCACCCACCCGTGTCTATGACGTTCCAGCCCTTGACGACGCTGTACACCACGGCGGAGGTGACGGCGTCGTCTGTGCGGCTGTCGGCGTCCCCCAGGTAGGTGCCCACGCCCAGGGAGCTCAGCGTCAGCTGCTCGCCTGCATATGGGCATTGTAGATTTTGAGCTAAGATGCCGACCAGGAGGGGTTGCTATGTGGGGTTGGGTGTAGGCGTGTGGGTGGAGTGAAACCCTATGTGGAAGGTTTGCAGGGCTGCTAGCTGCCCTCCCATGACCCTGGCACAGAGCGTTTGCCCGTAGCGGCATGTGCAGGGGCGCATCATTGTGTGGATTGTGCCGCTGATGATGATCGCATTCGTACTGGGGGTCGCATCGTGTGCGTCTGGCCGTGTGCCGCGCTGCTGAGGCTGCAGGCTGCCGTGCGCTGTGCTGCTAGTCACGCGTATCCTGCCAACGCACACGCATAGACGCACGGCCCACCATGGTTCACATAAGTTAGCAAGTGCTGGGTACTGCAGAGCGATGTGCAGGGCGACTGCTACATGCTTGGTGCGTTGGCCCACCTAGCACGGTGCGGGTCCGGAAGTGGCGTGGCGCTGTGTGCGGGGACACCCGCTGCGCCGCTCGCTTTGCGAACGTTGCAGTGTCTTCCGGTGACGCATATCCATTATGGCGAGCCTGACACAGGTAGGGCACCTCGTGGATCGGTTCGTGGCGCCAATACAAATAACACAGGCGACTGTTTCGGACTTCCGGTCCGGCTTGACGTTCGAGCTTCGTACCCGCAACGTGCCCGAAGCCAGGCACTTTGTCACCGCGCAAGAAATTGGACAGAATGTCCGTACTGCGTATGGGTCCTGTAGGCATGCGCCCTGTTTGGCTTTCTCTTTACAGTTTGGTAAGCGGTCACGGCAAGTCGCCTGCTCAGTATATCCTATAAAAGCATCTTTTCTACCGCTTGCAGCTATGCGCCAAGCCGCGCCAAGCAACGCGAGAGTAAGCAGGATAGCACGCATAGTCGTTGTATCTCTTGTCGTTGTTGTATCTCTTCCGAAGCTGTCAATCTACATACATGTTGTGCACTTCGTGCTTGCATTCGAGCAACTGTGACGTTGAGCAGCCTCGATTGCCAGCACAAACTATTGGGCACATGGCAATGCCAAGCACGCAACGGTCAACCGTTCAGACAATTGGCACAGGCACGGGGCACAGGCGAGCACACCGGCGCCCTGCCTGGACACGTACGTTGCCCGGACGGGCAGCTCAGCGTGCATGGGCGGTGTAAGAAAGGGTTCCCATTTTCCCATGGTCCAGACGCACCAGCTGCTCCAAGCTGTGCGGCCAGGTGCGGCCAAATCGATATCGTCAGCCCTGGTTGGCCCAGAGCATGCCCAACGTGCGTGCATTCTTTCAGGGTTGATTTGGCACAGGTCTCCGAGCAAGTAGTGCACCCCTGGGTGCACCTATGCCTGTTTGCGTGGTACCGGTATGAGGTAAATAAAAACCGGTGTGGACCAGGCTGTCAAATTGCCGGGGTGTAATCGCCCTCACATGCACATTACCAAGCATCAGCCATGGCCTAACTGGACAGCTACCCAACGTGCCTTAGGCGGGACAGCATGGGGTGGTGCGGTGATAGGGAGGGGATGAGATGCCTGGTTGTAGAGATGTCTGGCTGCATACCAACGTTACGGTAAAGCCACAGAAAAAAAGCCAGCCAGCTTTGTTTACGGTGGCAGCGGGGCAGCTTTCCCTGTGCCACCGCCCCGTGCAGCGTGCAGGGCACACTCGCTCGTCCCGGTGCAAGGGCACAGCGTTTACGTACCGCATGCTTCCCATGCAGGGGCAGCCCGATTCCGGCCATCCTCGTAGACCGGTAGCAGGTTGACACACCGGCCCGCGTGACGTTGCCCTGACGGATGACGACTTGACGAGTACGGAGCAACGGAGGGACACGACGTGGAGGTGATACGCAAGGACGCGCAGGGAAGGCACCAACCCCACTTCGCGCCATCTACTGCCATCGATGCAACAGACCCTCAGCTACAGCTGGCCACAGCTGCAGAGACGTGGCACGGTGCCAACACAGCGGTCAACATGTACGACAGCTGGGCCAGACCAGCAAATGCATCCCCGCCTGGGCACTGGTTTCTGCTGCCTTTCCGTTGCTGTTGCGGTTACACATGGGCAGGGTAAATGTGCTATCCGCCAAAGCGGAAGTGAACCCCGTGTCACTCGCGAACGGCAACCCCGATAGAGCGCGTCTGCTTGGAGCAAGGCAGGAAGGCTCTCGGCTGGGGCCCCGACCCGCATACAACACGCACCTGCACCCACTGTTGTTAACCTAACGGTAGTTTGAACGCAAAGGCAACGCGGTGGTGCGCGATGGCTGCTGACGCGACGGTAGACGTGCAGTCCTAGGTCTACAGCGGTGCAGAGGTACCCCGAAGGACAATCGAGTAACTTTATTTCAGCCAATGCAAGAACGGTAAGTGAAGGTGTCGATCGTGCGCTCCGCTTCTGGGGACGATGGCAAGCCCTTGGGCAAACACGTAACCAATCGCCACCACAGCATACTGTCTTGCATCTACAACCCTAATGCATTGAAACTTGCTCAACTGGGTCGCTCCAGGTCCTTTATTTCCCAGCTTGCTTGACGTTACCAGAGCGGGACAGGATGGATAGTGACCCATGGGTCCAATCGTCCAAACCAGGGCAACTTGACCCGTTCCCAACACCCCTGGCCTGCACCAGCCTTGTTCGCCATCGGGGTTTGGGGCACGGCTATGCGTCAGATGTGAGCTACCGTACCTCGAACAGCACGCATACAGGCGTACTTGGAAGTTGGAAAGTACCGCCACCTGCCACCTGTCCGACCCTATCTGTACCGGCTTACTCCGCTGACAACGGCAACGACGCAATGTTATGCGGTGACTGTGTGATAAGGCGCCTCTCCTCTGCCTGCCCCATTCCCTGGATGATTCAGCTGCTGTGCCCGCCATGGGCTTGTCTATCCCCGACCACTTGCAGGCCGCTTTCCTGCTAACGTGGCGCAGCTCAGGCACGAAGTTACTTTCGAGTCCCCGAGTTACACAGTTGGCACGCACGTTGCGCCTTTCCACTTTGTTCCGAAGTCCTGCACCATGGCTCTCGACCATCGTGCATCGGATTTGGCTGCTGACTTAAACGGCATCAATGCACGGACACCAGATCACCAGACCAGTCACCTGCTTGCATGGCAAGAACGTGCGACAGCTCACCCAGCACGCCCCATGCCAAGCTTATTACCCTTTCCGCCAGGGGAGCTCCCGTGCTCCCCTGCTTTCCGCGTGGACAGGGCCCCAGCCCCCCGCCCTCTTGACTGCAAGCTACAATCTAGCTAGGAGGCAAACCTGCAATGTCTGTACTGTGCTATGCACCTACACGCGCTTAGCTCACATTCCTGCCGTCCCTGCTCGCTCCACCGTAAGCAACCCAGTCATATCATACATTCCCCTCTCGCCCGCTCAGGAGGATCACAGCAAAAAACCGACTCTCCCACCGATTCAAGTCCACCATACAACCCGCCGCCAGATACCAGCTACAGCTGCTCACCTCCCTGAGCAGTTCCGCCCCATCCCGCCTCCGCCAACACCCTGTACCTTACCCTAGATTAGCGAACTGTGGTCTCCTACCCCGACGGAGCCACCGCCCTTGCCGTTCGCCACAGGAGCCCCATTTGCGTGCGCCGCTCCTTGGTACTGCTGCTGTTGCTGCTGCTGCTGGTTCTGAAGCGGCCCCGGCTGCCCCTGGTGCCCCCCTGCCGCCCCCATGACCTCCCGCAGCTTGGCCAGAGCCGCCCCCTTGACGTCCCGCACCTCTGCCACGTGCGCCGCCTGCAGCGTGCCCACGCGTGCCACGTGCTGCGCCGCCAGCGCCTCGCACAGCGCCTGCACACGGGACAGCACCGCCGGCAGCAGCGCCGAGGCCCCCGCTCCCCCGCCCTGCGCCGCGAACAGCCCCCGCAGGTCTGCCGATAGCGCCTCGAACCCGGGCCGCCAGTCAAGCCCGGAAGGACTGTGCGCGTCCGAGGGCGATGCGGACGCTGGAAAGGCAGCGGCACGGTTTGGACCGTTAGCGGTTGTGCCGTGCGGAGCGCTGTACTGTCGGGAGGGCAGTAAGGAGCCGTGATGCCGGCCGTTGGCCGCGTGTAGTGGCGGGGCGGAGGAGGATGGGGGTTTGGGGTTGGAGGTTGCTTCTTGCAGGCTGCTGCCGGCGGGCAGGGCTGACCCCAGGGCTGCGCTGGCCTGGGGTGTGGGGTAGTGCGGCGTGGCGGCTGGCCCGTGTGGAGGGCTGGAGTGCAGGTGCAAGGGCTGCGAGTGGGGCGACGGCAAGCCTCCCCCGCCTGCAGCGGTGGACACGGCTGAGGCGGCCGAGGCGGAGGGCGAAGGCAGGAAGGAGGCGGCGGAGGCAGACATGGCTGCAGTTGCCCCGCTGGGCGACGGCGGGACGGGTCCGAGCGACCCGTGGGTCATATCCTCTCCAAACACCGCCCAGCTGCCTGTCCCGTGCAAGCTGCTGGACGAGAGCGCCGCGGTGGGGGTTCCGCTGGCGGCCCCGGGCAGGGCGCTGCTGCCTGCTGCCGCCAGGGGCCCTCGGGAGGCAGCGGCAGCGGCTGGAGCGGGCACTGCGGAGGACAGCGCGGCCTGGACCGCCGTGGGCGGTTCTGAGAACGGGTCCCAGTCGAAGGGGTTCACCTTATATGAGCTGGAGGCGCTCGCGGGGGTCTGCGCAGGTGTGTGGGTTGCTGGTTGCGGCGGCGGCGGCCGTTGCCCTGCTGCAACTGCTGCGGAGCCAGTGGCGAACTGGAAAGGGTTGGCGTGTGGGGGTTGTTGGAGGAGGGGGACGTGCGTGCTGGGCACCGGACCTGATGCGCCCAGCCGCCCGCTGCTTTCCATGGAGGTTAGAGCTGCCCCTGCTGCGAATGTGGCTGACCCCGAGGCAGGCGTAGCGGCAGGCGTACCGGCAGGCGCGGCGGCAGGTGTAGCGGCAGCAACCGGAGGCCCCAGGTCGAAGGGGTCAAACGGGTTGCTCTGCGACCAGGGCGCCGACGAGGAAGCCGCGGAGGCAACGGGCCCGGAAGCAGGTGTACTAGCGGCAGCTGAGCCTGTTGCACCCGCCGTTGGGGCACTCCCTATCCCTAGCAAGTCATCAATATCAAACGCCTTGCCGCCACCGGGAGGGGCTGCTGCCGGCCGCCCGTTCACCGCGGTGTTCGTGCTCCTGCTGCCGTTGCTGCCGGGTGCCTCCGCCGCTCGCCGCATGAGCAGCTCCGGCGGCATGGGCGGCACGGTGATGCGCATGGCCTCGTACACCTCCCGCCCCGCAAAGTCCTGCCACCGCGCCAACGCCTGGTTGATGGTGTCCGTGGCGCACAGCACCGCCGACATGGCCACCGCGTCGTCGCACCGCTGCGTGAACTCCTGCACAGCCACATCATAGAGCACAGGTCGCGTTTCATAAGGCCATCAGGCACCGCCAGACCCTCCGGCGGGACACACCTGGAAAGACTCATAACGCAACGGAGTAAGGTTCCACAAGGCCGGGTCGTGAGCTCCGATGCTGAGTACCTGAATGCGCGCTGGCAGGTAAAGGGCCACAACTAACGACGACCCTGCCGTCGGCTAGGGCTGCTGCCCCGTCCCCGCGCCCACCTGCACCCTCCGCCGCCACTGGCTGCATCGCTCCGCCTCCCGGTACGCCCCGTCCATGGAAGCCATCACCTCGCCCGTGCGCTGCGCCCGCGCCGCAGCCCGGCACGTGCCCAGCGCCGCCGTGAGCCGCTGCGCGTCGGACTGCATGCGCGCGCAGAGCGCAGGAACCTGGCGGGACCATAAAGGCACCGATGCCGTACGGAGGCCCTGGTTGGTTCTGGCCAAGTGCAGTGCACATCCACAGCGTGCAGTTACCCGGGCACACGGACACCACAGCTTGCATGGTCGTACCAGCAGCCTGCAACCCACCCACTCTCCGCTGTGGAGGCGGTGTGTACAGCATGCAACGGCCTGCTGATAGGAAAGTGCCCCTAGCCGCCCAACCGGCCAGGGAGCTTCCGAGGCGTGCTCACCGCTTCCGGTGTGATGGCCGGCGGCGCCCCGCCCGGTGGGCCCCACTGCTGCTGCTGCTGTGCCCCAACGGACATGGTGGCCAGGCCGGCGGTGGCCGCAGCAACGCCCCCAACCGACGTCGCCGACCCGGTGCGCAGGCCCACCGCGCTGAAGGACGCATCGGTGCCAGCTGCAAGGGGCAAGACCACATCACGGGCTCAGCACCACCGCGCCGCACCATATTGGCTTGGCCAAACGGGCTAGCAGGTCGCCAGCTGCAGTTCCGCATGTCGATAACACAGTCCCACCCAGCCTACACTCGGTTTGCGCTGTGCGACGGAACATAAGGGTGCGGGCTAGGACTTGGTGCGCTCTGGCGGGCCTGCCCATGCGCTGCTTGTCCCCTCCACACCCGACCGCGCCGCGTGCAAGCCCACCTCCCGCGTACAGCCACTTCACGAAGTCCTCCCCCCGCAAGGGCGCCACGGGCGGCACCCCCAGCCGCATCTCCTCCTCCATGCACACCACCGCTGGCGAGGGGACCACGCCCAAACACATCTGGGCGTAGCGCGGCTGTGAGAGCACGGCCCTGCTGCAGCGCCCCAGGTCTTCGTGCCTGCGACATGCGTGGGCAGCAGTGGAGGGCCCCTCATACGCCCGTTCGTGCCCTAAGGCTCCGTGCCCCGTGCACTCATCAGGTGAGCGCAAGGCACTCATGCACAACCAGCCTTGCTCCAAACGGCCAACAACGCCGTTCGCTTCGACGAGCTACCCACCCGTAAAGGTAAGCCCAGTCCACAAATATCTGCAGTAGGGCTGTGGCGATCTGCGGTGCCTGGGGCTTCGCCAGCTGCTTCTCCAAGCGTGGGAACAGCTTGGGACCAGCCACTTGGTTGCGCACGGCCGTGCTGCAGTTGAGTGTGAGAGTGTGCAAGACCTGCAAATGCATGGCGATTTGCGGCGCGTGCACTAGTCAACAAGGGTGGTCCCTGGGTGGCTGGGTAGTGGCAGCTGCTCAAGTTCTGTAGGTAGGGTCACAGAGCTGTCGACCGGGCAGGCACAGGAGACGAGGGGTTCCGCAAGGCCAACGCAGTTCCGTAGGTCTTACTATGTTTCTGTCTACATATACTATGCTACCACATCCACGAGATGAAGAAGGGAGCTCGCGGTACGTCGATCTTTTCCCGAGTATGTTGCCCCTTTGCACGCACCGTAAGGCTCAGCATTGGAAGATGTAATTGGCCGTCGCTACATTTTAACCATGCTTTCATACATGTCCGAGTATCGTCGTTAAGGTTGTTTGCGCGGACGATGTTCTTGATACCGTTAAAGACCATAGGCCACAAGCACTCCCGCCTATTTAGGTCGACGAGAGAACGCGCAAGTTGCTCGGGGTTTGGTTGGCTCGCCATATTGGCTGGGTCCTGGGCGTCTAGGGGCCCGGCCCAGGAGGTAGCTACTTAGATACGGAGGTGCATACTCAGGCGTTCAGGGACACCAAGGTAAAGCAACAACCAATTTCACAAGAGAGTAATGCCGACGCGTAGCTGTAGACGAGGGACGCCCAAAAGCATGCACATTCCCCGCCACCTGTCTCGGTGACCTGTCTCGTCCATTCGGAGGACACGTGCTTTCACTGGAACAGGCCCTAGAACGCCGCTTGCAAGGCTCTGCACAATACTTTGTGTTCTTCTACAGAAATTGCCGGCCCTACCGCACCCTGTAAGCTCATTGCTGACGCCCCCACCTGCCCCAACCTTCGGGCTCCAACACGCAACAGCCTGCAACAGCCGACCTTGAACGCAAACCCCACCTCTCCAGACAAGGCCTAGGACAGATGCCTGCTTGGGCACCTTGCTATGTATCAGGGGCCTCCCTGTCGCCAACCGCGTCCTCCGTCACGCTGCACGGCCAACCCGCTCTGCAACGAGTTGCATGGCGAGGCTGAGCTGCCTGCAGGCAGCTGAAGTTGCCATCCCGCAGCTCGTTCTTTCTTGCACGTGGGCGTGCCGCTTAACGGTACGGTAAGGTACCGTTAAGCGGCTGATGCGTATCCCCAGTGCCCCTGGTGGCCTGTCCGCTGACCCTTGCCTCCCGTTCCTGCACGATTTTGCACATTAGAAGAGGCTACGCACGGGATCCCCACCCCCTTTGCCCTCCCCCCGTCCTATCGCGACGGCCTCTTTGGCCCGCCTGAGGCCCCCCTCCGCTCCGCTCTCTAGATCTTCCACGGCTTGGGTTTCCGCGCCGGGAACAGAATCTAGCTGTGCGGACAGCCACGCTTCCCGCCTGCGGGCTCTGCAGGAACCCAGCGGCAAACATTTGGTCACGGGCTGCGTCGTGCTGCCCAGGGGAGACCTCTCCTCTGGTGCCGGCGGTCGCATGTGCAGGTCCTCTGTTACATGCAAGTAAGGCCGTGCCAGCACGTGTTCCAAGGAGCACCTTCACAGTTGCACCGGGGTGCCGTGGGGGATTGGGGTGGGGGGTGCAGGGTGGCGGGGGGTGCCCTGCGCGTGCACGGCCAGGCCAGAGGCCACCTACCATAGGGGCGCAGCACGCAGGGAAACGGTTTGCTTGACAGCCTCTAAACCTTGTTTGGCCGGGACCTACGAAGCGCGCGTGGCCGTGAGCCACTGTGCCTGCAGTACAACACCTTCACTGCCACCCCTTCCAAGGTTCACGCAGGACCATAGGTAGGTGCGAGCGGAGCGCAAGTGGGTCATGGGATGGCACATGTTGCCACAGCACGAGGCCTCAGGTTTCTATGGGTCGGCTTTAGTCCGCGCTGCATACGTACCAGGGTAGTACAAACAGCACCGGGAGAGTTCACAGGGATGTACCGTGTACGCTTCTCAGCTCCTTTCAGCCCCCCGCAGCGCTTCGTATACCGCTTCCTTTGCTGCGACAAGAATTGTCGATTTAGTATTTTAGGCATGTAGGGCAAGCTTTTCAGGTGTCTGAGTGGCAGCGTTTCGTCTCTGCACCCCCTGGCGGGAAGGCGCCGTGGACGGTCACGGTGAGGCGCGTTTCAGGTAAGATGTTGTACAAAAAATAATTCTTTATTTCAAAGATTGGTGGGATGCCGAGATCTGGGTGCAGGGGGTGCAGTACTGAGCCTACTGACAGTCAGGCTACGCTGTCGTGCACGGCTACGGCGAAGGGCGCTCCGAGGCTCCATATAAGCGAGTCACAAAGGTATTTGACATTATCATTCAAGCTCATTATGTTTCAGATGCAATCTTTCTAGTCAAGGATCTACTGTACTCGTTCCTACCCTGCCCTACCCCTGCCTCCGAACCGAGCTCTTACTTACGCGCATACCGCACCAATGGCGCGACACGAGTCCTTAAGTATGCTTCTTTTGGTCTGTGCGACTCTGATTGCCGCATACTTGCCACGGGCAGCCTCACAAGGTAAGCCTGGGAATGCGCCATCTCTTCGATGTCCACCAGGACCTCCGATAGAGAGTGTTTGAACACCATGGTCCTGGAGACACATATACAATAGCGCCACAATAACCCATGTGTATTTGCACATCGCGCCGGGCTTGTCGGTAGTTCCCCCATCTGCGCCTGATCATTTCGGTACCCCCGCTGCTCCCCTCCACAAACTCCTGCTGCCTTTATCAAATCCTCCGCCTGCCCCGCCCCCGCCCTGTGCCCCCAGTCTGCGCCACTGTCCCCGGCTATACCTTCTACCAGCTCCAAGACGCCACCGGGGGCTACGTAATCACGCGGCTGGACCCGGGAGTGGCCTCTTCCCCCGCCGCCCTGGCTGCCGCCTGCGATGCCACTCCTCGCTGCAACGCCTTCACCACCAACGGCCTGCTGAAGATCGTACCAGCGGCCCCCGTCTTTACCTTTGTGGACCTGTCGTCCGACGACTTTGCGGACTGCGACGGCGTGTACGTCTCCAGCCGGTCGCTGTCGGGCTTCATGATGCCGGTGGGTGCGGGGCGAGGGCCCTGGGTGGGGCCCTGGGTGGGGAGGCAGTGGCACCTGTACCTGTGCACCCATGTGCCGCTATCTATGCACTCCGATCCCTTGTTGTCCGAGGACTTGCCTGGCGGAAGTCTTGCGGCTGGCGAGCATGTGCGCTCTCGTATCACCCTGCACCACGGCCTCAAGTACCCCGTTCTGACGTCGTGCACTGACCCCTGCCTTGCTGCCCACATGCACCCCTCCACGACCCCGTCCCCCACAGGCCGGTCTGACCCCCGAGAACCTCCGCGCCCAGGGCCAGGCGTCCCACCGCAACATGCAGGCGGCCATCGCCGCCGCCAAGCGCGTGGCGGCGCAGCTCAGGAAGGGCGGCAAGGATCCCAAGGACGCTAAGAAGATCAAGCCCTCCGACTTGAAGAAAGCGTTCGACGACGCGAAGGTACGCGGTTGCGCAAGCACTGATGCCACGAGTCCCTGGCACTCCGCACACCCCATGTGTCCCGGGCTGCAACACGACAAGCAGGGCATGCACCTGCTGGGCATCAACCGCAAGCCAGTGCCCCCCACGATGCGCCCGTGGTCCGCTGCCCCGCCCGCTGCCCGCAGGTGCCCCTGGCCTCCACGGACCCCAACCTGGGCTCCTACTCCTACGCCGACGTGCTGACCGCCATGGTGGATGCCACGTGGGACTCCCGTACCGCCTCCAACGGCTCAACCTCCTACTCGTACATTACGCCCGTGCGCGACCAGCGCAGCTGCGGCAGCTGCGTCGCCTTCGCCGGTACGGCAGTGGCCGAGGCAGCCTGGGGCGCCGGCAACGGCGTCACGACCAACAACGCAGACTTCTCTGAGCAGTGGCTGTTTTTCTGCAACGGTTTGGTGGCCGGGGACTGCGCCAACGGTTGGTACCCCGGCAACGCGGAGCGGGTGATCACGCAGCTCAACCAGCCGCTGGAGAGCTCCTATCCCTACCAGTCCGCCTACAACTGCACCAAGAACGCCGACCCCGTGCAGTGGGCCGGTGGCAAGTTCAGCAGCGTTTACTACACGGACATCACGGCCGCCAAGGAGCACATCAAGAAGTGGGGCGCCGTCATGACCTTCTTCAATGTCTATGCGGACTTCTTCAACTGGAAGGCCGGCTCAGCGTGAGTCTGGTATGGATGGAAGGATCTCAAGGTGCAATTTTGCCTAGTGGTGGCTGCTGGGTACGGTACGCAGCTACTGCACAGGCACTCGGAAGCTCCTCTGGACGCGTGGACATGTTGGAAGTCTGGCCCACTGCGTTCTGACCCCATCCCTGACCCCCGCTGCTCTGTGCCCCGCAGTCCCTACGTGTACGACGGCGTCTCTCCGTACCGCGGTGGCCACGAGGTGGCCGTTGTCGGTTGGAACGACGCTCAGCAGTACTGGATCGTGAAGAACAGCTGGGGACCGTGGTGGGGCGAGAGCGGCTACTTCAGGGTGAGTGGCTTAGCAGCACGACGGGCGGGGACCCGTTGCAACCACGTTTCGGGGGACCGTGAAGCCCCATGCCCTCGGTTACCGCGACTCGGCCACGCCCGTGCCCCTCCTCACCTCTGCGGCTGCACAACAAATGGCTGCACAGCCGTGCGCCCTACTTCCTTCCTGCTGCCGTACTCATCCCACCCTTCCTTGATCTCCGTACCCTTGCTCCAGATTGCGTACGGCCAGGTGGGCATCATGTCGGGCGCCTCGGCCAACATCATCGGCATGCGTTGGAACTCCACCGACGTGCCACCCCCGCCGGCCGCCAAGTGCGGTGACGGCACCTGCAGCGGCGGCGAGACCTGCAGCACCTGCCCCTCTGACTGCGGCGCCTGCACCTCCTGCGGCGACAAGGTCTGCAACGGTGAGTGGGGTATGCGCACCGTGCACAATGCATATCCAACTGCGTTTCGGTGCCTGTTGCGGGTGCGTGGTACGCCGTGCCTCTGTGGAAACTGCCACACCCATCCTGTCCTCGCCTTTCTTTGGCGTCTTGCCCGCAAACTCCATTCCTACAGCCCGCGTGATGAGCCGTGGTCTTACCCTGGCCCTCGTGTTCACCTTTCTCACTTCGCCCCTGGCGCTCTATCCAACCCGCACAGGCGGCGAGACCTGCAGCACGTGCCCAGGCGACTGCGGCAGCTGCTGCGGCAACGGCGTGTGCGAGGCGGCCAAGGGGGAGACCTGCAGCTCCTGCCCCAGCGACTGCGGCAGCTGCCCCGTGTCCGTGTGCAACAAGAACGGCGTGTGCGACAGCGCCGCCGGCGAGACCTGCTGGAATGGCGTGTCGGGCTGCACGGACTGCGGCAGCTGCAGCTCGCAGTACTGCGGCGACGGCTCGTGCACCACCACCAAATGGGGCTACTCTGAGGGCTGTGACACGTGTGCCAAGGACTGCGGCGCGTGCAACTCGGGCGCCTTCTGCGGCGACGGCGTGTGCCAGGCGGCACGTGGCGAGACGGTCAGCACGTGCGCGCGTGACTGCAAGAAGAACAGCCGCAAGACCAAGGTCGTCCGCGGCGCGGCGTATGCGGATAGCAACGGCAACGGCAACGGCAACGGCAACGGCAACGGCAACGGCAATGGCAACGGCAACGGCAACGGCAATGGCAATGGCAACGGCAACGGCAACGGCAACGGCAACAAGGATAAGAAGAAGGCAAGCCTGAGGCTAAGCCGTCGTTTGGCCCAGTAGTGTTTTTGGGTGCATGTCCCAACTTAATACTGCATTGAATGCTGGTGTACGGATGTACGGATGTCAGTCTGTGCGTGCTGCCGATGCTAGCCTGTAGGTTCCGGCCAAAATAGAGAGGTCCCGGCTGCGTGTATTGTAGTACATGTGTCAACAAACCGGCTGCATGAAGCCGGCCTTTGCACTGCGCAGATGGGGGCCGAGGCGTAGGGGAACCAAGTGCCAACCTGCCGTAGCGCCTTGCCACAGAGAGCTGCTGTGTTTACATTCATGTTTGCATCTGTGTGGAAGCCCTGAAAAATGGGTTTTTGCAGTCACAAGCAACAGCTGCCTGCAACAGGCCATTATGCGCTGTTTGCACATTTTCGTGGTGTGAGTGTTGCTTGTTTTGCAGTGAATCATGGTGTTGAGGAAGCCTACACTGTACATTCATCCAGGCATGTGTCTAGCAGGTAGAGTGAGTGCCGAGGAGTACTGCTACTTGGCCCGCCAATGGCAGGCGAGTGGGGCGCAGGCGAGCACGGAACACGTGTGTCGCCGCGCCAAGCAAGCTGGAACGCTTGTCACGGCTATTTGATGTGAAGAACTGAAGTAGTTTAGCACGGTGCTGAGTTATTGTGCAGAGTCCGAGTCGCATTCATCCTGGTAATGACATGCTTGTTGCATCAGGTGCAGGCCTGCCCCGGCACCTGGCCATGTCATTGGCGAGGGGTGGCGGCTTCACGAATTGGATTAGTGGCAGGTTGGCGGCGATTCTGTAGTGCCTAGGTGTGCTGAGCTGGACTTGGTTGTGCTGAAGCATCTGTTGAAGAAGCCGCTGATGGCAGCAGTGGGCATGGCCGTGGGGCGCTGTGGCTCGCTCGGGTGGGATGGAGGGCTTGGTGGGCGTGCCCCAGCTTCGTATATGACACGGCACCGTTCTTGTTGAGCTCGTGAATGCTTAGTCCCTGTGCAGTGGGGCCATGTCGTGTGGCCACATGCCACTTGCGACCAGTAAGGGAGCTGTTACCGTGAGTGTGCGCGAGCCCGCCCGAGTTACGGGAGGGTGGGGATGCTGAGTCCATGCACACCGGAGGTATCCGAATATTCGGTGTAACGGAAGGTGCCCGCGAATCTGACTGCCTGTCCTGTTTGCCAAGGCAATAGTATGGTTTTCCAGTTTCGGTCCCCTTCCAGAGCCCAGCCCCATCCTGCTCAGAACTCAGAGCTGGTCCAGGCCATCAGGGACACGGGGTTTCCCTCCTCTCTCGCTGTACGACAAGGAGCCGCAGCTCCATGAGAGGACAGGCCACGACAAGCGGGCCTCAAGTGCTGATCCCGCCCCCACATAACATCTCAACAAGACGCGCCCACATAGCACAAGCAACACCCCTGTCACGGCTTCCATTGCAGGTCAATCGGTTGTGCGGTCGGGTTTACGACTTCGTCCGTTGGTCCAGAACAGGGGTCCCCTGGTCCAGAAGCGTGCGCCGCCACTTTATTTACGCATGCCTCAGCCCCATCCGCCCCTCAGGAGCTTCTGTGTTCCGTTTGCCGTAACAACACGGGGCGCATCTACACATGCTTAGTACTTGTTGGGGCACAAGGCCGCGTGGGTTTGGACAAGGGCACGTGGCATGACTACCATGTCCGGTGTGCGCGCACGCAGTGGTGACACGTGTACGGTACGAACACCAGGTCAATAGCAGGGTGCTGTGCGGGCATGTGTTGCAAAGGCAAGGACACTGCACCAATTGACGCCCTTCACTCTGCCCCAGGCAGTCCACAAACGTCACATGGTGAGTACTGTATATCAGCAACGCGCGCAAGTTCTGAAGACCGGGAGGCACCCTTGCAGAATGTGCGCGTGCGCGGCAAGCATGCGAGCGCCGCACAGCTGCCCCGTTGCTCGGTCATCCTCAGGCCATCTTAGGCACCGCTTGCAATCAGACGTGCAAAAGTTCCTCGGTCTTACAGCAGGCACGTGGCGAACCCCGGTGAGTCCAAGGGCGGGGTCTGGCGTGGTGCACGTGAGCCAGTGCTGCAATGCACCGTACTCACTCAAGTGCAGCGTATGGAAAGCCTACTGCCCAGATCACACTGGATGACAGTACGGTACGGTACGGTACGGTACTGCCCAGACCACGGTACGATGACCAAAGGAGTACGGCATGCTAGCCAGACCGCAATCTTGCCGCTAGAGCAACTCTTGCAACTGCCCGCGCGCATTAAGGCCATTGTCGAATTCCTACCGATTGTTGAATTCCTACCGTAGAATGGAAAAAGTCGCGCCTCGAGTTCGGCGCCGCCCACTCGGCCGACAGTAGTACAGGCATCAGGACACAGCTTGCTGGTTGCCGTACACGGCACTCGTGCCCCATTGGAGGAGCCTTCTGTTGAACATGCAACCAACGTCACACACAAGTCACACAAGGTCCGACGGGGGAACACAAAAATTGTCTACGTCACATGTTAATTCAGTCCACGTCCGTAAGAACTTCAGGCCCCTTTTGCTGAGTGCAACCTGCGTCATAATACCTAGCCAATCTGGCAGTTGTATATGCGCCACAAGAAACCGGTCCTCCACCATCAAGACGCCTTTACCTGCTACGCCGCACCCAGCCCGCCTGCCCACTCACCCGCCTGCGCTACTTTAACCCAGTCCTATACATACTTCACAACCGCATCCACCCGCATCCCGATGTCGCCAACCTGCAGTCGTCCATTCCCTCGCCATGCCGCCCTGACGCCTTACACGGTTTCTTCGTGTTGCGCATACCCGCTGCAGCGCACGTCCACACGAGCTCCGCACCCACAGCCGCTCACAGGAAGGACTTCCGCCATGCCCCCCTGCAGCGCACACGGACAGCTGCTCACAGGAAGAACTTCCTCCTGCTGGTCTTGTTCTCCTTCTTGGGCACCCACTCGAACTCTCCGTTGCGGCTGTCGAAGGTGCCCTTCTGCAGGCTCAGCAGCTTGAGCGTGAAGCGGGGGCCCAGCTCCTAGGGGCCGAGGCGGCAGGACGGCAAACGCAGCTTCTTGGATTTGTGTAGAGCCAAAGAATGCGGGACTGGGTTGTGTGTCGTCATCCTTAGGCAGACCAGAACAGTGGTTGCTCAGGCAAGCCAGCCAGGACGGCGCCTGCCGGTGAGCTCCTCGGGTTGCGGGCACACATAGCAGAAACGTTGTACAGCGGTCTGCGCATTTGGTGGTCGTCAGGTTGGCATCGGTATTCCCGCGCTGCGCGCAGCAGCCGTCACACACGTCGCGTTGTGCAACGCTCAGCTGACCCACCTGTAACCGGGCGATCACCGACTTCTTCTTCTTGGCCGTCCCGTCCTTGTCCTTGGGTGCGTTGGGGTCGCGGCCCTCCTTCTCCTCGAAGATGTACCGGTGGTGCCTGGGGGTGCCATGCGTGGCAAGCAAAGTCGTTTCCCGTGTAAAGGTCATGCACAGGTGCACAATAGCAAGACCAGCTGGCAAGTTTGGTGCTACCCGGGGTAGGGGCAAAAAGCGAGCCACAACAAGGCGAGCACGAGTGGACCTCCGAAGCGCGCTTACAACCTTTGGTGCGGCGCATTCGGCTCCCAGCAATCCAATACAGCGGGTCAACGCCGGTCAGCGGCAGGCAGCGTGAAGTGCCCTCAACCATTCCGCCGCTGGCGAGCCCGCTCACCGCACGAAGATGAAGTCGCGCTGGTTGTGGAAGGTGACAACCCGCCGCCCCCTGAACTGCGGGTCCTGCGGGAATAGGCTGGCGAACATGCGGCCCACGCGGTGGCCCAGCCGCGTGTCGAATTGGTTGAGGATGAGCTCCGGCTTGTGCGCCGTGGCGCGGCCGTGGCCCTTGATGTCTCTCCCCAGCTTGAGGTTGGACAGCCGGAAGTGCGCCGTGGGGCCATCGGGCAGGTGCACCAGCAGCATGCCGTTGATCTGCAGCGGAGGATCGGCGGTAGGAGGGTATGCATGAGACGCGCCTTGTCTCTTTGTTAACGTGCCCGACCGCAAAAGATGCAACGGAATTGCGGATCGGGGCCGGGGCCTGGGATAGGCGAGGAGCGGAGGTTATGGCACAACGCTGAATAACTGGCGAAAGAGGTGTGCAGGGGGACTGGGCGAGTTGGGAGCAGGTCAAGCACTGAGGGGCTCGAGCACATGGCTCGGAGGGGTGGGTCTGGCCAGGTAACGTATGCACGAGAAACGTATCTGCAAAGGGAAGTTGTGCCGCCCCGGGGGTCACGCCGCCCACCTGCTTGCGGTCCTCGTTGAACACGATGAGGTCGGTGTAGTCGCGATTGGAGGCGAACTTGACGATCTTCTTGAGCGGGAAGCCGTTGCGCTTGTAGTACTCCGCCGCTGGAAGCAGCTCCTGAGGAGGGGGACACAGATAAGCAACATGGCTGTATAGCGTTTGCATACCCAGCACGGCGTCCCGACACATCTCACGGGGCTGATGCACGCTAAAAGACTGGATCGTCACCGTATCAATTTCAAACTGTTGGCTTCTGGGTCCCTTGCCGCTGGTGGTGCATGAGTTGGTATTGACGTAGGCGGAGAGTGTACGGCACGTGGCAGGGGCTCAGCACCACACACCCACCAGTATCTCCGACAGGAAGGTGTACATGGCCTTGGTGGGCTTGTAGCACGTGGTGATGAGCACCTTGGGCGGCCGCGCGTTGGCAAAGTGGGCTGCGCAAAGTGCAGGAACACGTGTGTTAGGTGAGTTGGGACACGTGCCAAATATGGCGGCGGCTTGGAGCCAACGCCACGGCACCGTTGGCCCACAATAGAACCAACAGCGCTCTTGCTGTGCCCAGCCCCACCGGCCCCTGAGCCGAGGCCATGCCCTTTCCCCACCCCTCCACCTGCTTTCCCAGGCGCCAACAAGCTTTCATATACCCATAGACAAGCCGTGTCCATGTGCCCCGGTCCCCCCATCTCCCAAACTGACAGCCATGCCCGCCGGCACGCTTTGCGCCCCACACCACCACCCGCTCTGAGCGGCCCGTGCGTCCCCCAACGTCGTCGCATGCATGCAGCCCCGCACGCACCATCACAACCCCAATGACAAGCCAACGTGCTTCACCCGAGAGCCCATGTCCTACTTGCTCGTGGTACCTCAGTACAGGCAAGCCATGCACCCCCGCACGCACCAGCGAACTCGTCGTCGTTCTCGTCGGCCATGACCTCATCGTCGTCCGGAGCCACCATCGTGTCGTCAGCCTCCCGCGTGTTCTCAAGCGTCTGCACGCATGCATGCACGGAGTGTCCCACACGTGAGTATGCGGGCGGACAGGGGCGGGACCAGCGGGCACTTCCGGGGCGCCTCCGTAACGCCCGAACGTGTGGGCTATGGCGCTGAGCGGCGCTTGGGCTTGGCCCTGCACCCTGGGGCTGGTGACGTGCCAGCAGCGCGGGCCCAGCCGCAGCTGCTAAGTTGCGTGCATTCAGCCGCACCGCTCGTGCCGCTGGCCCCAAGCCACAACTGTGCAGGCGCACAATCTCGCCAGGCGGCCCGGATGATGAATTCTAGCCAGCCGCAAGCTCAGCAAGGCGTCTGGGTCGCCAAGCGCAGTCACTGCCTGCACGCTGAGCTGTACGCGTTATGCCCTAGCGCGCTCTAAGGCCCTGGATCCCGACGTGAACCCACATGCTGCACGGGCTTTGGAGGCGGTTCCAGGCCCATCTCCTTCATCTTGGCCTCCTCCTTCTGCCGCTTTTTCCGCTCCTTGGCTTTGGCTTTCTGCGCGGAGAGCGTCGGGTGCAAAGGGACGGTCGCACATGTAAGGCGCGTGTCACAGGAGGAAATGAGGCAGGTGGAGACCAAGCCACGGGTACCACATGCACGGCCATGCGTGCAGAATGGTCTGATGCATGCGTAAAGCACTGCCACCCAAGGGCTCGAAACTTTTGGGGCCCCGAGAAGCTGCTGGCACCTTGTCCGGCTTCAACTGCTATACACGTGGCGCGGCAGCTTCCCGTACCCGCAGTTGCTGGTACGTGGTCAGCTAGTGTCTGCTTCCCCCAAAAGCCTCGGTCGCATTCCACCCTGGCCCATGCGGCCCGGGCCAAGTCGCCACTTCGGTACACGCATGCTCTTGGCAGCGCTCTGACTGATCCATAGCCGAAGCCAGCACTGGCTCGCAGCCGCAGCTACCACGCCAGGAGAACAAGCCGTGCCCCGCCAGGCACCTGCCGGGCGAACCCCCGAACACACCCGCCCGCCGCAGGAGGAAAGCCGCCGCGTTCGCCTGTCCCGCGTACGGTATCCAGTCGGGCAGCCTTGCCTCTATGAAGCCGTGCGCCGGATGCATGCCACTCGTCACGAGCTGCCTCCTCGAAAGTTTTAAAATGCACTAGCTACCCATGACAACTGTAGAGCCCATGGGGGGCAAGAAGCCCCCAGAAAGACATGCCACGTCCCTTGCACAAGTGCACCACCTCAACCCCCGGCGCACGATGAAGGGGGGCAGCACGGCTGAGCAGGGCTTGCTTCACGTGGCAACACAGCGCCGAGAGACAGCAACACTGGGTGCAAGCTATTATGGCTAGGCCACTCACCACTCAACTGAGTGTCGGTCAAAGCACCAGGTACGGCCCAGTGCACATGCAACACCCCCCACACGGAACCTCCTGTGCATTAGCTGCCCCACGTACTAAAAGCCTCCGCACCTCTTTTTGATGTTTTAGCTTGTGGTACAGCTCCGACCGTTGCTGCTTATTCTTTATTTGGCTTGTGCGCTGACCGATGCTGCCGCCGCCGGTGGGCCGCCCGGTGGCCCCTCCATCTTTGCCATCATCGGCTTTGCTACTTGGAGATGGCCCTTCATCCCCAACATCGCGGGCTTTGCTCTTCTTTGGGCTCTTAGCCTCCTTACTTTTCTTCACCATCCTGCGTTGTCCGATATGACCAAGGGTACTCCCGGTCTTCACTATATACAGCAAAGTACTCGTACTCAAGGAGAGGCAGGCACTGTCTTCCTACGTCACTGTAGAGCCGGGTTTAGTAATTTACGCAAACACGCTGCCCTTGCGGAAGCTACAAGCACACTGTATTGAGCACTGTTGCAGTTTCAGACCGTACTGTATGGCTAGGCCGAAGTATGCGAGCTGCCTGAGTCCCATGCAGACATGGGATGGACGTGTCTTTTTCATCCGCTTGCCAGAGCACTGCCTCACCTACCGGTCGCGCATATGTTAACTTGGTATGCATGCTAAAACAAAACGGATGGACTTGCACTTGAAAGGCCGTTCCGGGAGGTCGGGACACTCGTGACAGAGGCAGCGCTGAGCGCTGAGCCTGCGCATTAGGTATTCTCCGAGGTTCAATTGTTGGTTGAAGCTGAATTATGACGGACGACGTCAGCGCCTTTCACTCGGCTGTCCACGACTGGCACGAAAAGCTCCAGCAAGAGCCGTCGACAAGCGTATTAGCGGCACATGGAGTGTCACAAGGCTTGGTGAGGCTTGCTGGCAGCCGTTGAAGGGAGGCTTTGACGAGGATATTTTACCGCGGGCACTGAAGCGCTCAAGGCTGTGCAGCAAGTATAGCAATGCATTTGGTCACTTTCGACGCTTTTTTTGAGAGAGTCTGCCTTTTAACACGCAGAACGGCGCGGCAGACGCGTCAGGCGGACCCTCTGAGCGTGTCGCTCTAGCGTCGGAGCTGCTAGCATCATGTTTAGAGGTATTGTGCAAGGGCTGGCGTACTATGCCGTTTAGATGTGGCCAGCGGAGGTAGCCGAACGGTTGGTCGTGGCCGCACCGGGTATGGAGCAAGAGCACAGGCCGTCAGCGGGCGTCTTGGTCTGCCAGCTGTGAGCTAGGAGGCTGTAGGACAATACCCCAGCCGATGCTGTCACACCAGATGCGCTCGCCACCAGAGCGCCCAGCGCCCTCAATTGGCCACCAGAGCCCTAAAATGCAGCAGCTAGGACACATGCCGTGCCTCATCACCAGCGTACCCGACCGCTGCTCCCCGTCAACTCCTACACAATTACTTCGATCCAGACCTCACAGACGTGGACACACAGCTCTGTACATGCTGGCACCCTAGCGGCACTTGTCCCATCTCCTTTGGTGGTGCAGGCATCATGGGACGAGGTAGCCACCGCCACCGCTTGCACAACCGTCAGCTACTTTACGTTACATCGTCCTTGCTGCCGCTCGCAGGACCACGGCCTGCCGGACAGCTTTGTGGACGATGTCATGTCGGTGCTGGATACCTTCAAGGCCCTGTGTGGGCTGAACGGGGCGCACGACACGTCAGGTGGGCGCTGACGACGGGTGTCGTTTCAGCGGCACATATAACAGATAACCCCTTATTATGCACGACCAGTCCACAGCGTACTTCCGCCCAGCACATGGCCTGCGTTACCCCTTGTCCCCCCCATGAGGTCCAGGGCAGGGGCACCTGAACAGCTTGCCCTCGGCAGGGAGGTGCCTCGCTGCTGTTGCACCGCGGTAGTGCACGCCTGCGGGGGCGTTGCTGCACCGCTGCGGGCTGTACGCTCTGGGGATCGCAGTGGTTTGGCGCTTTGGCGCAGACACGTGCGCACCAGGCTGGCATATTTGCTTCTCAAGACAGCGGCACGGGGCGCACAGCAGACAGCAGCTTGGCTTCCGGTTCCTAGGCATTACTCCGCACGAACGTGCGAGCCCTGGTGACCCCGAGTCCTATACCGCTGCTTCGTGCTCCTCCTTCTCAGGGTCGTCACGATCCACGACCGCCTCGCTGAACCCCGCCAAGCTGAAGCTGCTTAAGGCAGCCACCGGGCTGCCGGTGCACACCACGAGCATCGGGCGGAGAGCCAGCGCCAGCTACTGCGTGTGAGTGGCGCGCTGGGCACAAAAGAGCTTGTCGGGCCGCAAATGGCAGACCAAGTTGCAGGACTGGCGCTGGGGCGTCACGATTGGGGCCGGCAGCTCCAACTACGGATACGCGGGACGACCCCGCAAGCATGCCATCGCATTGACGTTCATGTACCAAAGCAGGCGTTGTCGTGAAGCTGAGAATGCGGCCCGCACAACTTGTGCTGTATCCTTTTGCTGCGTGCAGGTACGACAGCATGGGCGGGTGGGAGACGCTCTCTGCAGCGGTTGAGTCGCTGTACAACCGCATGCGCAACGACTCGCGCTGCGCGTCGCTCTTCACGGACGCGGACGAGCAGCAGCTGAAGACGCACATGGTACGGAGCTTGTCCCGAGCATCTTGGAGGGGCAGGCATTCAAGGGCTTGCAAAAGTACTTGGATAGGGGCTGCATGCTGCCCTTGCAACGCGCATGCGGTCTTCGTCGCCCGCAATGGGGCTGGCGAGTTTAAGGCTGGTTGCGCTCGTACCTGGCTTCCCACAGCTGGAGTTCCTGTCCTGCGCGCTGGGCGGCAAGGCGCGCTTCGCGTCCTCCACGCTGCTCACCAGCCAGCGCGATCAGCTGCGCAGCCACGGCTTCGGCGTGGGGCAGTTCGACCTGCTAATGCAGCACATGAAGGTAGCTGTGCCGTGGGCAGTGAGGGAGGGAGACGTGCGAAAGGGTGTCTGTGTGCCGACATGCAGCTTGAGGCGGCACTTGTGCACGCCCGACAGGGGCGTTGCACAAGGTTGCACAAGTCAAGGCGTCACGTGCGGACGGCAGAGCATGTATCGAGGCCAGGTCAGGGAAGGTCGTCATGTTGATTGTGGCATTAGTTTGTGGTACATGCGTTTCTACCGCACCACCTAACATTCCAACCCAACCTCGCACCCGTTTGCAGGCCGTCCTGGACGAGCTGTCGGTGCAACCCGAGATCGCAGCGTCTGCGATAGCGCTCCTGCGCTGCCACAAGTGAGAGAACCCTGGCCAGACCTGTGCACGCACTCGGTTTCATACGCCGCGCGACTATTGGCACCGTGTGCGGCGTTAGAGCTGGCCGCACAGCATTCAGCACCCCATGCGCTTCACTGCCCATTCCAGGCAAGGGCCTTTCCCTGTTGAGGTGACACCACGCTGGTTTTGGCTCATTGCGCCCGCAGGTACCTGTTTGAGAAGCGAGTGTCGGAGGAGGACGGGTCAGCGGACTCGCCGCCAATGGCGGAAGAGGCGGCAACAGCGCACACTTAGCGCTGCCCCGCCGCAACAACCAGCGGTGGTTGCATGACCTTAAGCAAGGTTGTACCGAGCGTCTTTGCGGCCCCTTCAACTCGAAGGGGCTCGCATGTTTTGTTACACAAGTAGCGTCACGCATGTAGGATGATGGGCGCGATGCACTGAGGGGCCATGCGATGACATTGGCTCCAGGCCGCGGCGTTGTGCATTGAAGGATACCAGGCAGACAGCAGCGGCTATGCGCGGTAAGGCTACCAGACATGAGGCGTTGAAGCCAAGCCTGACAGCGGCCGTCTGGATCCTGGGGCACTTGATTGGTGAATTTATAGTCTAGAGCGCGGGTCCACGGTGTCTGGTGCACTGGGTTCACTTGTGCGTATTTTTGCCTTGCACAGCGTTGCAAGCTATTGATAGGTATTGTGGGGCATGACAACGGAATTGATGGCTGGACGTTGGGCCATAGCACTGGACCGGCATTGGGCTGCAGGCCAGCCGGGCGGCAGGGACATGCACGTCGGCCCACGAAGGGCGGCTCTGCATTCCCATGGCACTCTGTACTGCGTGGGGGACGTGCGCTTGCCGGCGGCGGTCAGGGGCGTGCCTGTCGAGGCCAGCCTTCTTACCAGTTTGTACCAGTACGGTGAAGGTGGCTGTTTTCATATGGTCGTGCGCGCGTTGCGGTGAATCTTGGCTTGCTGGCAGCGCTGTTGACGAAGGCCTCGGAGTTGCCCTGTGAGCAAGGTTACCACAGAGGGTTATCAGGGGATTGCCGGTTTGTATCACCTTCTGGTACTGTTGATGTTCCGTTCTGCCTGAAGCATGCTGCCGGCAGGTTGGGTATTATATTGCAGACGACGCCGTTGGCTGGCATTCCACAAATTTTGGTGGCACCCTCGGGCTGCGTCATATATGCCTCCGGGAGGCATCTGCCAACAATCTGCGCAAACCTGTTGGCTACTTGGCACTCGATCCGAACTTGTGTGGCATGGGCGGCGTGACACTGCAGTTCCTGGCTGTCTGTTCGTTGTTGCACTAGCACTTCACTCTGTTCCACTAGTGGAAGAGTACAGCAAGGATTAGGCGTGTTAAGGACTCGGCCGGATGGTACCTCCTGTCAGCGTGCTGCTCTTCTGTGGCGTGCAAGGCACGCCCTGCACCAGCGTGCACGGGCCTGCACGAGCCTACCACTGTCAGGCGTTGTAAACCTTCCGGCACTGGAGATGTATGTCGGCGTTTTTTGGCTTACGGCTTTCACGGTCAGGCATTGTCGTTTCCCGTGCGCGGAGCGCTGCTCCTCTTATCCTGGCCGGTTTGTGGGCACGTGGGGACGGAAACAGCAGCAAGGGAGTCCCATTCATCAGCTGCAGGCGCTTGCTTCCCAAAGGCATAAATTTATACTCGTTATCTGTAGCTGCACCCTCAGCCAGTGTTTCAATGTTCCTCACGATCGCATGTGACCACATTGTCGTGCTGCGTGCATGTTCTCACGACGCCCATCAGCCTAGGCGAAACACTCAGAAGGGGCTTCTTCTTGCCGTTGGTAACTCAGCTGTCCATTAGAGTCGTTTCTTCTTCTCAGCCTCAGGAAAAATCACGACGGGGGCAACCACGGAAGAACTTTCGCTTTACTACCCTACAAAAGGTCCACTGACTACCAAAGCCTATCAGTTTTATTAGCCTAAAACCAGCAAGGTCCACCGGGAAGCCGAACCTTTTACACGATAGTGATGAGCAGGGAGGGTAATCCTCTGTATTCCGCCAATGGAGAGCAGCATGCGGGCTCTGTATCTCCCAACGCAAAAGCGGTGGGTATGGCCTTTTGCCCCTACCCATGTCGACCAGCACAGCATGCCTAACGCACTGCCGTCTCTGCCGTCTGCCTCACAACGGCCTCCTGCAATGACGCATTTGATATGCGCTTATAGGTCACAAACGGTTCTGACGGAGCCAGCACTAGCGGCTCCAGACCCCCATCGTCCGCTAAGGCAACTCTGCACGCCAAACTAGGAGGAGCTGCGGCGGTAGCAGCTACAGTGGACCTATTCTACAAGAAGGTGCGATTGCACAGCTTGCAGTTGCGCATTATCAGGGCCCCCCCTTGGGAACCGGCGCAGGTCCGTCAGGGAGCCAGTGCACGCCGAAGTTGTTGCGTGGCTCCACAGCGACCGTGTACACCCGCACTGCCTGCGTAGTGCGGTGCTATTGCTGCCTCCTGCCCATTTGGGGTGACTTATAGCACTGAAGCCCCTTCGGTGCGAGGGGCCAGGCCGTCTGCATCCCCCAACTGAACACCAGCACAACAGGGCCTAGTGCCAACGCTGCATGAATTCAGCTTCCCCAAATCCTCACCGTTTCACCCACAACTATGCATGGGCACTGCAAGGGGGAGAGCTTTGCATTCAAAGCCGTCTGTTGCTTCGCCAGGCGCCCAACGCGCAGCCAGTCGGTCCAGGCGCCTAGACTACACCCACGCACACCACCTGTGGGAGCCTCCTGCACAACACACACGCGGACTGTGACCCCGTATGCCTCAGGTGCTGGCCGACCCGGACCTTGCGCCCTTCTTTGCCGGAGTGGACATGGTGACGCTGGTTGCGAAGCAGAACCGCTTCCTTGCGTACGCGTTCGGCGCAACAGCACACTACCACGGGAAAGGTGAGATGGCCAGCACGCATGTTGGGTGATTGCCGTGCATGGGCACACCGCAGCTGGCATTACTTGCCGAGCGTGTGGTAAAATGAGATTGGGCACGCAGCACAGCACAGCTTTGCCTGGCGGCTAGCCCATTCTTTTTTTGGGAGGGGGCAAGTCAGCAAAGTGGCGCTTTCGTGACAGCCGTGACGGGCTATGGCTGCTGATGTGCCCCCAACACTTGCAAGCTGCCAACCCCTTGGCTGCGTCCCTGTTTGCGCCCTGCATGCGCTTGGGACAGACATTGTGATGGGGCACGCTCACCTCATCATCAACCGTGGACTCAACCTGACGCACTTCGACAAGGTGGCGGGTAGGTGCTTGGAAGCGTTTGGGATTGAGCGCTGGCATGCACAGCCTGCCTGAGACTCACCCGTTCGCAGCTCCCGTCGTACGGCAGCCCACCATGCCCGGGCCGTGCTTTGCAGCGTACGCAACCTGCAGAACCCAACTCAGGTGGTGTGGTATCAGTGGTGGGCTGCCGTAGCACGATGTGATGGTGGTTTACACCTTGCTGCTGCCAAGCTTGCAACTCCTTCCCACCACTTGCTAACAGGGCACTTCGTCGACAGCTTGAAGGAGATGGGGCTGGCGCAGGACATGATTGACGAGGCGGCCGGAGTGCTCATCGGCGTGCGGCCACTGTTCGACCCCGAACGCTACAAGGGGAAGATCGACGTGGAGAAGATTGAGAAGAGCGCTTCGGGGCCGCAGACGCCTAAGGCGGCGGAGGGGCAGGAGACGCCCCCGTGCTGCTCCATGATGTGAGGTGCAGCGGTATAGCGTGTGCTGCAATTTGCCGTGTGGTCAAGTAGCCAATGGGAGATGCGATTGTCTTGTGGGGCAAGGGCGGTTTGTCCTTGGAGCCGGCAGCTGGCCGACGCACAACGATTGGAGTTGCTTCGGGAACTATATGAGGACACTGCATTCTTACATGGGCATTGCATTGATGTATGCATGGCTGGATTTGCAATCCTGCATAATCACTGCGTGTGCGGTTTCGACGGCCACCTGAACTGGGGGGCAAGGGGTAATGCCACGTTGGCAACGGGAGTCGTTGTGCCATGGACGTGATAGGCACATGACAGGCAGGGCTATGACATCTGACCGCATGCGGCGCAGCCATGTGCCTGCTTGCCTTTCATACCATACATCTGTGCCGTTGAGCTCAGTGGTGGGCGAGCTCAATGGTAGGCTGAGACTGGGGCAAAGGGGCGCATGTGCACAGAACTTTGCATCAGGAAGCATTGTGTGTATTGAGGTGAAGGCGGGTGGCCAACTGCTTACGCCCTTTGCCAGCGGTCTGGGCATTATAGCATAAAACCTGTAGCAGGTCAAAGGATGGTTGCAACAGGCGCTGATTGGCTTTATCTGCAAGGGAAGTTGCTGGGGGCACAAGCGATGCGGCGAACTGCTGTCCCCCTTGAGTACAAGCAGTATATTATCCGGAAGCAACACCGCAGTTCTGCTTCCCGTACAACCTCCTTTGGAGGCCTGGCGTCGTGGCAGTTCCGGGGACGTCAAATGCCGGTATCAGTGTGGGAAGGTGCCAAGTAGGACGACCCCCTGGCTCCTGCTCCTGCGGTTCGTGTGCTGCTGTTAACGGTGGGGCCTTGGGTGCAAGGGTGCTTCAGGCACCTGCTGGCAGCTAGAGCTTGCGTTGTACAGGTAAACAACAGCATTGACACTGTGAGTACATTTGGTTCATGCGCTGGGCCCATGCATGGTTTGCAGCAAGTGCAGCATGGCCTCGTGTCGTGGGCATGGGAAGCCCATTCGTGGTCCGCACGGGCCTTGCAACTTGGGTATGCCCGAGACACTTCCGACCAGAGCTGATATCAAGGACAATTTACAACAGACCGTCACCTTTGCTTTCGCTACGACCGTTTAACTCGCCACCATGCTCGCCTCCTCCAGCTCGGCTTGCCGGGCCCCAGCCAAAGTGGGTCAGGAAGCTGAAGCCATGCTTGGGCATATTGCGAACGAAACTTGACGTTTCTTTCTTTCTGTCGACGTAGGCGGCTATCTCTGGGGTGCCCATCCTTCTGCGGCCTGTGCAGCCCCGACTTCTGCGGTCGACAACCTACCCAACCGTTCAGGTAAGCGAACACAAAATCTAGTGTTTAATCTTCAGGGATATGCCCTGATTCGTCGCTGGTGGATCTGCAGGAGAACGCTCGGAGGAATGCTGCCGTTTACGCTGTGGCCAGCCAAGCGGGCGCACCGCCCCCAAGGGCTGGCAAGAAGAAGGTGAAGAAGATGGTGGACATCACCGGCGAAGTGCAGAAAGATCTCTCGAACGGGATGTTCCAGGTGAAGCTGGAGAACGGTGTGGCGGTGCTAGCACACCTGTCCGGCAAGATTAGGCAGAACCGCATCAAGGTCGTGGTCGGAGACAAGGTGACTGTGGAGCTCAGCCCATACGACCTGACCAAGGGGCGCATCACCCTGCGTCACAAACCAGGGGAGGCTACGCCAGCTGCCAGCTCGTAGGCGCCTGGCACACGAACCAGCCCAGCTGTGTGCGGGTCGAGCACTGAACGAATGAGGGTTGCAAGAGAGTGAGAGCATAGCAATACTGGCATATTTTCCGAAAGACTGGAGGGGAGTGTGGTGAGCAGAGGCGCGCTCGTGCGCCTTTGGATTTTTGCAGGTCTCAAATGTCGTGGTGGTTGCCTAGCAGGGCCGGGTGTTCAAGGGCCTGGCATGCCGTGTGGGTGGCCTGGAGTGTCGTGTGGCTGGTGTGTGGCAGACTGAGGCACAACCCGATAGCGGTATTCGGGGTTATCAAAGCCCCTTCTAGCGGCGCATGCCGTGGACGGTGTTTCCCTGCACAGCGGGTGGTGCGCAGGGGGCTGAGCCTGCTGGTGCGTGCATCGTTCATGCCACTGTAACAAGTGCACCAGGGAAGAGCGTTGCGTAATGAGGGCAGGGGCGTCATGGTCCCAAGGAGCTGGCGACAATGTGCTGGCCTCAAGCAACTACCGTACAGGTAACAGAAGCCTCAGTCATGGTACACCCACCGACTTGCGGACCCTTCGTGTCTCCCTGCCAGTTCCGACCTTAAGACCAGCAATACTTGGGGGGCAAACCCATTCCGGCAGTGCGTGGTCTGACGGCGTCAAGTGGTCTTTCAGGCAGCACCAACTGCAGACAGCATGCCTGCATGCGTCGCCCCTGCATCCCCTGCCGCACTGACAGGCCCTGACAGGCCCAATCAGAAGCTGAGCGGATGCAGTGCATACAGTTGGGGATGCCGAAGAAATGCTGCAGCAGCCATTGCTCAGCACAGTCATCTTCTGCCATGCAGCCGCACAACCCACCTGCACCTTATCTGTTGCCCTGTTGGCATCAGGGGACGTGTTGCCCTTGGTCGGCAACCAACGCCACACAACGCTGCCTGCGTGATACACAGTAGGAGCCTCGCTTTCCCTGAAGCCTCTGCAAGCGGAGTGAGAGTTCGGGTTTTGTCCCCGGGTAGTGCCTTCGGTGGCGCCGCAGACTGGTAGACCCGTGTCACCGCAAGCTACCCCCACGGCACGCTGCCATGGGGCATCAGCTCGTAAGCAAAAGCCTCCCACCCTTGTCATGTCCCCTGCCGGCGTCCAGGCGCAGGCCAGATGCACGCTTGCACGGCGGCGCTTCTCCTTGCCTGACAGGCACCGGACCAGACCGGACGAGGTTACCGGTGCTGGTCGCTGAGGGCAGAACAGGGCGTGCGGTACTGCGTGGGGTGGGCTGGGGTCCACATGCCAATCGCTGCACGGCACGGCAACCCATAACCGCTGCCTGGCATAAACAATATCATGAGTACGGTCGCGTGCACGTGTTACAGTCTTGCGAGTAGGTGACCTCTAGCCAGTGCACCCTAACTCTTGGGGTGTTGCAATCAGCTGCCCGCAAAGAGCGACCCCACTTCCCTGACTAGTACCGTAAACTGTGTGCGCACTGACGGTAAGCTACAATCAAGATGGCGGGGCAGAAGGCACCGCAACGTTCTACCGATGCTTCGTCAAGCTTGAGACTGTGGGCGACAAGGCTGGGCCTCACCTGCTCTGCGGCTGTTGTTGCTGAGGCTATCACATATCCCATCGACGTGGTGAAGACTCGGCTTCAATTACAGGTGAGCAGTAGAGCTTTTTAGTTTGCGCATGAACAGCTGCCGCTGTGTCAGAAGGCAAACGCTCTACTTGTCTTCTATAGTTGCATATCCAATGTCCTGTGTTGCGGCGCTTTGGAGGTCCTGATGTGGATGCTGGTTTCCAGGTGCAGGCGCCTGCCTAGACCCTAGCGTTTGGGTCACACAGCAGCTGCACCCCACTGGTTTGCCACGTGCAACTTACTAGCCTTTGGCCCCCATGCTAAACTATGACGTAGGGGGAACTTGCAAGCCGGCTCGCTGCGCCTGCGCGGACAGGCCACAGCGCCGGCGCTGGCGCTTCCGGGGCCACCCCACCGCAGCATGGGGCTTTGCGTATGGCCCTCGAGATTGTGCGCCGCGAGGGGGCTCACGGACTGTACGCGGGGCTTCCACCGGCTCTATTGCGCCACATCATGTACACGGGTGAGGGGGCAGCAAGGCATTTGGGTTGGGCGGGACTGGACTTGCACATGCGCATCGAGCGGTTGCAACGTGGCAAACAAAGCATATTGCCCTTCCACCTGCTGTTGCGTAAACAGCGGTGCGGTGATGGGACTTCATTGTGATGCGACATGCAGGAACACGAATCACCATGTACGAGCAGATGCGCGCACTCCTCTCCTCTACCTCATCCTCATCGTCCTCATCTGCCGCCGCTGCGACGCACAGCACAGGTGCGGTATCACAGGAAGGTGCAGCATCACGAGAAGCACTCACCCGCCGATGGTACTGGCAGTCAGGCCTCATGCCGTTTCCCAAGTACAAGCCGCACTCCACCATGCTACACCCCCGTAAAATGTGGACTGTCCTGCTTTCCACGTGCTATTGGGCTGCAGGTCTTGCGGCGAAGCTGGTGCTGGGCCTCACCGCAGGGGCTGTGGGGCAAGCGGTGGCAGTGCCCGCGGACTTGATCAAGGTGGGCACGGTGCCGTGCCGCAGCGCAACGCAGGCGCATATCCCGCCCAGCTACCTTGCACCTGACGACCCCTTGCGGCGGTTCGCTGACGACCTGGTTGCCGCCATCCGTTCAACTCCTGTTGCAGGTCCGGCTGCAGGCGGAGGGCCGACTGGTGGCCTCGGGCAAGCTGGCTGCGCCCAGGTACAAGGTAGGCGCATGCTGGGCTCTACGCTGGCCTTGCCACCGTGCGCTGTGCGTTGCCTCCTGCGTACCCGGTACTACGTCTCAAGCGACCGTTGCTTACTCGGTATGGGACGCCGCTGCTCGTGGGCGCGCTGTTGCAGGGTATGGCGGACGTGCTGCGTCAGGTGGTGGCGGCCAACGGCGTGGCCGGGCTGTGGCGCGGCGGCGGCCCCGCCATCCAGCGCGCAGCGCTGGTCAACCTCGGAGAGCTGGCCACGTACGACCAGGTACGGGCACCGGAGCGCGGGTACGGCACATTACCGGTACTGCCACTCGACCAACCTGCATGCCTCCTCTCTTACATGCACGCCAGACCGTGTACTGAGCTGCATAGGCACCGTTTGACGCTAGAGCGTTAGGCGGGCATTCGGCTTGGCCAAAGAGTGCGGAACATACCGGTACTGCTCTTACCATCCGCCCCTGCCGTCTGCTGCCGGTTCTGCAGGCAAAGGAGCTGATCATGTCGAGCGGCGTTACGGGCGGCCGCGACAACCTGGCCACCCACACCGCCTCCTCCGTTGCGTCGGGCTTCTTCGCCTCCCTCGTGTCGGTCCCGGCAGACGTGGTCAAGACACGCATGATGAGCCAGGTGGGATGGACACGTGGCTCCGCAGCTCTCTTAGCCCCGTGCATGGGAGTTGCGTATGCCGGTCCTAGCATCTGTCTACTGCTCTCGTAGCGAGGTGCGCCTTGTGTGACTGCCCAAGCAGATGTTTGGTGGCGAGGAGGGCGCCAGCCAGGAAGGCCGGCACGTCTGTGCCTACGTCGTCGATGCAGTCTTTTGACCAAGATCTCGGTTCCAGCTGGTCAATAAGTGGCATGGAGTGAAGGGGTGGCATGACAGACAGCCCACGCTCCACTGACCACCCCTTAACAACCTTTTGTGGCGCACACTTGTGTACCCGGCAGGACACCACGGCTCCGCTGTACCGGTCCTCCTTGGACTGCCTGGTGAAGAGCGTCCGAGCGGAAGGCCTCGCCGCGCTGTACAAAGGGTACGTACAGCAAGGCACGTTACCCTAACTACTTGACAGAGCCAAAGAGCACCTTGCCACAAGACCACGTGCGACGTAGCCGTACTGCCAGGAAGCATGCGCCGTACAACTTCTCAGGCATGAGCGTCCACGCTGACCTGTATCCTCGGTCTATGCGTCCGTCGCCTGCAGCTTCCTACCCACATGGGCTCGTCTCGGGCCGTGGCAGCTGGTCTTCTGGACTAGCTACGAACAATTCCGCCAGACCTTCAACCTGGGAGGCTTCTAGCCGCCGCACTGTCAAGGTGAGAGCTACCCTTCAACGCCCACTGCAGCAGAGTTTGATTCGGTGGCACAGGGGCGGAATGTGGACGCGTTTGTTTGGGCCCTGCTTACGAGTCCATCAGAGACCGGTACGAAAGTGATCTCCAGTTTAAGGAGCGGGGTATGCGTTCGATCATGATGGAGGCACCCCAATTACCCATTCTTGGACGAGGTGTGGCGTGAAAGGCAACGTATCCTCCAGCGGCGTGCCCGGCCGGCTATGAGGCGTGCGGGTAGTGGCGAATAAGCCCGCCTCCACCCCCCCGCACACTAGTTATTATACAGCATTACTCGTCCTTATGGCCCCCTGGCTCTCCGGACGTTCCCCGCTGGGGGTCTGTAACTGTAACTGTATCTACAGGGGTGCCGTGCCTCTTGGGGGGCGTGCTACACCAATTGCACTGTGCCACAGCCTTCGCGTGCCCTAACCCGTGCCACAGAGCCACTGACATTCCTTTGAAGGAGCTGGGCGGGAGCTGTGCGAAGCAGCTGCGGACCGCACTGGTCCTTCGAAGGTGGGGCGATGCCTTGTTTCGCCCCCTTGCGCTCGGCTCTTGGTGACAGGGCTGCCCAAGCCCGCCAAGGCTCATACTATGTGAGGTCTGCAACTCTTCTCTGTAGACCCGCACCACGTTCATGCGTGCTAGGTTCATCGGTCTGTGTCAGTGCGTGGTTGGGGTGGGGCCCATCGAGGTTGTGGACATGGTAGCTGTCAGGGCAGGTGGCGGGAGCGCGTATGGGGGTTTGTTGTCACACTTGCATATGAAATCTTAGTGGTGCAATACCTGGTGCAATATCCTGGGCATTATGGGGTGGTGAAAACATGTGACACGACTGTTCCACTCAGCGCGAATGGCCGCACAAGGCCGAGCTGCGGAACGTTCCATGGCAATCCTGGGCAGAGATGCGCGAAACAACAATGTGATATGGCAAGCATGCCAGGAACATATATAACTGTGATGTCTTAGGATTTGGTGGTTGTAGGAAGCTACCCATGCCGGCGAGCGCTACCAGTAAGTCGTTGATCACAAGCCAAGCAGGCACTGCTCTAGTGGAGTGTAACTTATGTGTGCGCTCCGCATTGTTGGCAAGCTGGCATGCCCCGGCGAACCCGCAGCTGCGGGAGGCAGGCAAGCAAGTGCACGGAAGCCTGCAATCGCATTGCGGGCGGCTGAACACCAGAAACAGTCCAGACAGCACAGAACCATGCAAGCTCAATGCTTGGAGAGGTAAATGTCGCTTGGTTTTTTTCGTGCCTGTATTAAGATTACATGAAGCAAGCGCGTGGTGGGCAGTGGTGGGCGCGTTGCAACTTCGCGTGTACCGGCTGGAAGGGCTAAGCCGTGCATGTCGCACCTTCCTTGCACGAACAAATGTTTCAATATATCTGATTCTGTATGTCAGCATATCGCTGGCAGTTGCGAACGGGGCCAGCTAGCGTTTATCCGCTTGTACCGGCATGCCACCCCTGCTGCCACCACCACCCGGTGGGCGTACGGCTAGCAACACCCGCTGTTCCGGAAGGGCATTCGCCGTCATGCTTATATATAGCACGTGTACAATTCATTTTTGCCATGCTCCCTGCTCTAGCCCGGAATTGCACCTTCAAACACGAAAGCATCGCTGAAGACCCGCGGTTCTTGACTGCTCCCTTTGCGTCACAACTTTACTCTGGCGCTCTGGTCTGCTCCATAGTGCGACGGTGAGCTAAGTTTCACTTGCCATACGTTGAACCGTGCTGTCTGGGTGTAGAACGGTCAGCGGGTTTGGGCGCCATGCCGCCATGAGCGTTGCGCATCGAAAACGCGCATCGGGTGCTGGCGTCATACCCATTGCTTTCATTGCGAGCTCTAGTATGCTAGCTTGTTTCTTACCGTAGCTCAGTCTCTTGTTTCCTAACAAGTTCCGAGGCTTGGCCCCTTGTACCGTGTGTACCCGCATGTACAGGCTCATTGTGACCTCTGGCCAACCGCCAAGAATGGTTTTTCGACACCCTACCCCATGGGTAGCACTAATGGCCTGTATGTAAGTTTGGGGATTGGGGGAATTGGGCGTGTCCGGTTACCGCCGTCAGCACAGTACTACAAGCGCCCCTTGCTGACGCCCGTCCTCTTCCCAGTCTGCGTGTCCTCAGTGGCACAGGCCTAACGATAGGCTGCCGCTGCGGCATAGGGCAACTGCCGTTGCTAAATTGACTGCAATAAATTGCCCTGTCCTTGTCCTCACGTAGGGCCTTAGCCGGCATGGCTGCTGCCACGACACCAGCCAAGCCCACCTGCAACGTGTGCTGGGAGTGGACCCTGTCCGGCTGCAACGACTCGTACTACAAGGGCGGCATGTGCGACCAGGCTGTGCACAAGCTGAAATACGTGTTGGACGACATTGGCTTTGGCGGTGAGTCTCTGGGATCCGAAAAAGGAACGGCAGACGTTGCGTCGGTACCCAGGAACGGCCACCGCGCTCCACGGTCACCCCGCTGGCCACTTCCGTGTCTCTGCCTCGTACCGGTCGCAAATCAACATTTCCAATTTCTGGCCTGTGACCGCAGACTTTGTGGACACGTACGGCTGCCAGGACAGCAAGATCTGGGTGTGCGGCTCATTTGCCTCCGACGCCCACGGCATGGACTTCCGCACCAAGCTCGAGTCCCACTACCATGACCACCAAGACGACGGCATTGCCCTCGTTGCGGTCCCTGACGACGACTTCTGCGCCGCCTTCCCCGGTGCCGTCGTGCGCATTAAGAGCTACGACTACACCGCCAAGTACGACCACACCTGGAGCTATAGCCGTGGCTGGAAGCCCAACACCTGCAAGAGCTGCGACATCGACTTCACCTACACCTGCCCCCCGCCTCCTCCTCCCCCCAAGCCCACGGGCTGCAGCGTGTGCTACGAGTGGGCGCTGTCTGAGTGCAAGGACTCGTTCTACACCGGCTCGGTGTGCAAGAAGGCCCTGGACCAGGTCAAGTACGCCCTGGAGCGCGCCGGGCAGAAGGGTGAGCGGGAAGCCGGGGTATCAGCGTGCCGTGCGAACGCTTAGTACGACACGTCAGTACCACAGTCGTGCTTCGCGTAAGCCGCTGTGTCATGGAGTGCCCCATGTGATTGCGCCAGTTGCAGCAGTGGGTAGGCGCTGTCACGAACACCATGCATGCATAGGGCTGGTGTGAAGTGCAGAGTTGCAAGGCAGTCCTAAGGCAAATGCCGTGCACTAAGAGACTGGCGTTTTGCTTGCCTCCCTTGCCCCATGCAGACTGGATTGGCGACTTTGGCTGCGACGGCAACAAGGTGTGGGTGTGCGGCACCTTCCAGTACCAGTGGCAGGCCACCTACTTCCTGCAGAAGCTCAAGGCTGCCTACAGCGAGACCTCCGCCATTGCCCTGGTGGGCGTGCCCGACGAGCAGTTCTGCAAGGCCAACCCCGGCGCCGTGGTGACCGTCAAGACGTACGACTACACCTACAAGTACGACCACACCTGGACCTACACCAGCGGCTGGCGTCCCAACAAGTGCTCCACCGCCACCATTGACGTCACCTACACCTGCCCTCCTCCCCCCAAGCCCAAGTGCAACGTGTGCTGGGAGTGGACCCTGTCTGGCTGCAAGGACTCGTACTACAAGGGCGACATGTGCGACCAGGCTGTGCACAAGCTGGAGGACGTTCTGCATGAGATCGGATACGCAGGTGAGCGCTTGCTGAGCGGTCAATACCAGCTTGGTCGCACAGCACCACAGTGGGCAATCACCAGCGCTGGTGCCCTGATTGGAGTTCCACGGCGCTCAGCCCGTGTCAGCAGCAGGTGAAAGGTCAAAGGCGTCAAGTAGCAAGTACCTTGCAATGTGCAGCATATGTGACAAAACCTAGGCCATTCACTTGTATTCCCTGGATGAAGAGGAATTTTCGCGCTGTTGCCCCTTGCACAGACTTTGTGGACACTTACGGCTGCCAGGACAACAAGATCTGGGTGTGCGGCTCCTTCGACGACGATGAGCACGGCCAGTCATTCCGCAACGCCTTCCAGTCCCACTACGGCGGCCACGACGATGGCATGGCTATGGCCCTCGTGCCCGATGATGACTTCTGCGCCGCCTTCCCTGGCGCTGTTGTCAGCATCAAGAGCTACGAGTACACCGCCAAGTACGACCACACCTGGGACCACAGCCACGGCTGGAAGCCCAACACCTGCAAGTCGTGCGACATCGACTTCACCTACACCTGCCCCCCGCCTCCTCCTCCCCCCAAGCCCACGGGCTGCAGCGTGTGCTACGAGTGGGGGCTGACTGAGTGCAAAGACTCGTTCTATACCGGCTCGGTGTGCAAGAAGGCCCTGGACCAGGTCAAGTACGCCCTGGAGCGCGCCGGGCAGAAGGGTGAGCGGAACGATTGATTGCACTCCTTCACTACGTTTGCATGGCCTACCATCATGTGGCCGGGCCAGGTTTGTTTGCAGTCCTTCTAGCTGTTCACTGCACCACAAGGGCTTCTCGGTCTTTTGCGGTGGCTACACTCGTTATGGGCCGGCTGCAGCGCAGTACGGTATCCAATGAGTTGTGCATCCTCGCACCTGCCGTGACTTAGCGACATGGCTTGCATTGCACATGACCACTGGCGTCAATGCAACGGTCTCATCTGCCCCATGCAGATTGGATTGGCGACTTTGGCTGCGACGGCAACAAGGTGTGGGTGTGCGGCACCTTCCAGTACCAGTGGCAGGCCACCTACTTCCTGCAGAAGCTCAAGGCTGCCTACAGCGAGACCTCCGCCATTGCCCTGATGGGCGTGCCCGACGAGCAGTTCTGCAAGGCCAACCCCGGCGCTGTCGTGACCGTCAAGACGTACGACTACACCTACAAGTACGACCACACCTGGACCTACACCAGCGGCTGGCGCCCCAACAAGTGCTTCACCGCCACCATTGACGTCACCTACACTTGCCCCAAGCCCAAGTGCAACGTGTGCTGGGAGTGGACCCTGTCCGGCTGCAAGGACTCGTACTACAAGGGCGACATGTGCGACAAGGCTGTGGACAAGCTCGTCTCTGTCGTTGGTGACATCGGCTTTGGAGGTGAGGGCGTTGAAGATGTAGCATGTGCGTGCCAACTCAGTGCTTTACGGCGGCCGGCTGTGCCTTTGAATGAACAGCGCTACGTTTACTCGGCAGCATATGCACTACCGGCCGAAACGCGATGTATGGCCTGGTCTCATTTGGCACGTGTGCAGCCAGGTATGCTGACCATCCAACATGCCAAGGCTTCTTCAACTGCTTACTCGCCGGCCGGGCTGCTTGCCAGTAGGGCTTGCTGGTTGGTTTACTGACAATGCTCACGTGCCCCTTGCAGACTTTGTGGACACCTACGGCTGCGAGGACAACAAGATCTGGGTGTGCGGCTCATTCGATGACGATGAGCACGGCCAGTCATTCCGCAACGCCTTCCAGTCCCACTATGGGGGCCACGACGATGGCATGGCTATGGCCCTTGTGCCCGATGATGACTTCTGCGCCGCCTTCCCCGGTGCCGTCGTCAGCATTAAGAGCTACGAGTACACCGCCAAGTACGACCACACCTGGGACCACAGCCACGGCTGGAAGCCCAACACCTGCAAGTCGTGCGACATCGACTTCGTGTACACGTGCCCTTTGCCCCCTCCTCCTCCCAAGCCCACCTGCAACGTGTGCTGGGAGTGGACGCTGTCCGGCTGCAAGGACTCGTACTACAAGGGCGACATGTGCGACCAGGCTGTGCACAAGCTGGAGTACGTGCTGGACGACATTGGCTTTGGAGGTGAGCATGGGCCCTGTACCCTACGAATGCCTGCTGCTATCGGCGGCCCTGTACAGGGAAGATATGGAACACGGGTTTCTGAAGTTGGCAGTGGCCCTCTGTCACTACGTCGACTGCTGCCTTGGGCGTACAGCACACGGGGTGGCACGGCGGCAAACCTGTGGGCGTCGGGATGGAGCGTGCATGGTTAGGGCAGGCCCACAGGCTCATGGGCAAGCACACACCCCGGCATGTGCAGCCGTTGGGGTCGCCAAGCTTACTCCGTGGTCCTGCCCCCACAGACTTTGTGGATACTTACGGCTGCCAGGACAACAAGATCTGGGTGTGCGGCTCCTTCATGACGGACGAACACGGCATGGACTTCCGCACTAAGTTCGAGTCTCATTACCATGGACATGAGGATGGCATTGCCCTTGCCATCGTGCCCGATGATGACTTCTGCGCCGCCTTCCCCGGTGCCGTCGTCAGCATTAAGAGCTACGACTACACCGCCAAGTACGACCACACCTGGGACCACAGCCACGGCTGGAAGCCCAACACCTGCAAGTCGTGCGACATCGACTTCACCTACACCTGCCCCCCGCCTCCTCCTCCCCCCAAGCCCACGGGCTGCAGCGTGTGCTACGAGTGGGCGCTGTCTGAGTGCAAGGACTCGTTCTACATTGGTAACATGTGTGGCAAGGCCCTGGATAGGCTCAAGAACGCTCTGGAGCGCGCCGGGCAGAAGGGTGAGTGGGAGGGGCGTGGGCCAAAGCAATGGTGCCACTTTCCTGCGCGTTGCGTCCGCCGCATGAACGTGCGGCTTACTCCAAGCGCAGATGTGCGTGGACTCTGCATCACATACAGTCAGCTTCGTGTTTAGCCTGGCAAAGTTACAGCAGACTTGCACATCCGTAGACCGCTTTGACCTTGAGGTGATACGGGAACCTTGCGCTCCAAGGCTGCTGACACTGTCGCCCCTTCGCCCCTCCAGAGTGGATTGGCGACTTTGGCTGCGACGGCAACAAGGTGTGGGTGTGCGGCACCTTCCAGTACCAGTGGCAGGCCACCTACTTCCTGCAGAAGCTCAAGGCTGCCTACAGCGAGACCTCCGCCATTGCCCTGGTGGGCGTGCCGGACGAGCAGTTCTGCAAGGCCAACCCCGGCGCCGTGGTGACCGTCAAGACGTACGACTACACCTACAAGTACGACCACACCTGGACCTACACCAGCGGCTGGCGCCCCAACAAGTGCTCCACCGCCACCATTGACGTCACCTACACCTGCCCTCCTCCCCCCAAGCCCATCTGCAACGTGTGCTGGGAGTGGACCCTGTCTGGCTGCAAGGACTCGTACTACAACGGCGGCATGTGCGACAAATCCACTGGCCAGATTTTGAACGTCATCAAGAAGATTAACGACAAGGGTGAGTCGCACCTTCCTGACCTCACAATGGTGATTACAGGCGACGCAGAGCGTGGGGCCTTGTCACTGTGAGGGGGGCTATTGGCATAGGCAGCATGGGGAGCTGAGGCTGAGTCCCGTAGCCCACCATGCGTGTAGCAGGATGCGGTGAGCCCGGCATGTGCATCCAGGGCGGCAAATGCAGTGACGGCTGGCGCTCCATTGGCACTCTGTGCGCACCGCCCCCCTGTCCCCACGGCAGTCCAAGTGATTGCCGACGGCTTCAACACCGACACCCGCGGCTGCGACGGCAACAAGCTGTACATCTGCGGCTCCTTCGCCAGCGCCGCGGATGGCAAGCTCTTTATCGACCTGTTCAAGAAGACCCTCACCTTCGAGGACCAGTGCAAGATTGGCGTGGCCAGCGACTTCTGCTCCGCCAACCCCGGCGCCGTGATCCGCGTCAGGACCTACGACTGGACCGCCAAGACGGACCGCACCTGGAGCTACAGCAGCGGCTGGCAGCCCAACAAGTGCACCGGCTGCGACCTGTCGGCGGACATCAAGTGCCCGGCCAAAGGCCCTTCCCCGAGCAAGGGTCCCGCACCCAGCAAGGGTCCCGCACCCAGCAAGGGCCCCGCACCCAGCAAGGGCCCCGCACCCAGCAAGGGCCCCGGCAAGGCTCCCTCCCCGTCCAAGACTCCCTCCAGGCGCCCTTCCAAGTACTAAACGTGAGTGGCTGGATAGTCAGCAGGAGCAGTAGCGTCATTTGGTCAGCATGGCATGAACGGCTCGCGCGACATGGCTGTGGTGTGGTGCCAGTATCACCAGCAGGCAGCTAGCGCTGTGTGGGCATCGCGCTGGCGTCGCTCGAAAGCAGCACGTGTGATTGCCCTGCGCTCGTTGCCGGCTGCCGCGTGCGCTGTTCCCGCGAGGCTGGTCCAGGAAGGTTACACACGAACAGGGCATGAGTCTCTGCTCCTTCCCGCTGCCCTTACACTGTAGGCTCACAAGCCCAAAATGATCAACGGAGGGCGGGGAGGCGGCTGCGCGGCTGCTGTGGACAGTGCTTGGTTGCTGTCAAGGGCAGCGCGTAGTTGCGTGCTAGCCTGCAGTGAAAGGGTGAAGGGGGTCCCCGGCTGTCCTGCCATTTGCCCGCAGGCCCTTGGGTACCGGCCTGCGAGGACGCGGATGCATTCTTAGGGCATGATTGCGCATCATAACGAATTCTTTCACCTGCATGCAGGTCGAGGAAACATTGTTGGTGTAGGCAGGCACAGCAGGATGGCACGCAGGTCATGCAGTGGAGCGCGCTGCTTTCTATTTTCACCTCTTATCTTTTTCCATCTCCTTATTAATTTTTAATCTTTCTGCCTTACAGTACTGTAGTCCCCTGCTGTAGTCTTACTGTAGGCGTGTGCTTTAAAAGAGTCCGCAAACGAGTTCTTACGTTGGACGCATGCGATACGCGCATTCGCCAAGTCCTTGGTACCGTATGTGGATCTGTGACTTGAACTCTTGTCAGTATTGTATTTGCTGTCTTGGAACTGTGTTTGCTGCCCGGGACAGCAGTAAGCAACCGCTACTGCCCAGAAGGCTACTGCCTGTGCCTGTGACCCATGGTGCCGTTGCTAAACCTTCGCTAACCGTACTGCGCAGTCTTGTTGTAATTCTGAACTATTGTCGTGATCCATGCGTGTAATCCTGCGCCATATCCTACTACATTTGACACACTGGACACCTACCCGTCCACAGCCAGGACCCTTGCACTGCTTGAGCGCCTGGTGTGCCGCAACGGCCCATGTTTGTGCCGTACGGTACCCTGCCCTTACATGCACGGGCTGGATATCTCCTCGCACTCCGCGCACTTCCTTAGGCTCTCGGTTCATTTGTGCAAGCATTTGTGCTGCATACCGGTATACCGGTATACGATGCGCTGTGCGGAGGTCATCGCCACTCAACCCACGCCACGGCCATGCAGCTTCCTCAAGTCCTTGCATGTCCCTGCGGACTGCTTCGCACCCTGGGACGCCTACTCCTGCACCCCGGGGCACCTACTCCTGCTCCACACCCTGGGGTCCCTACTCCTAGGCTGCACTGTGGGGCCTGTCATGCCGGCATCCAAGATGGGGCGTTCGTCGCAAAGCAGTTCACTGCGGGCGGGCTGTGCGGCTCTTTGCGGCCGTTGCACACAATTGACTTGATAGTACAGGAGGGCCAGGTGCAAAGGCTTCAGGCCTGCCACGATAGCACTTTCAATTTCTAAGAGGACCGTCCTACTACGTTGCGGGCGGCTGAGCGGGTTTGTGCTCCGCTCACGGCCCCACCGAGGTATCTGGGGAGGGCTCCCTCGCGGCCTCGGGGTGATACACCTGCGCTTGCTGTCCTGCTCTCTCTCCACCACAAGCCACTGCTTCCCCCAACCCCTTACCTGAAAACTCCCTTACTTCCTTTCCTTTACTACAAAGGATAATGGGTAGGGACCCCTCTCTAGGCCAGCACACTCAGCGACCTCCTGACCTGCAAGGGGAGCAGGGCGACGCAGCGTGACGCAGCCACCTGCAGTTCAGGAGCGTCAGCCAACAAACCTGCGCAGCCCTGCTGCATAGTGATGTTAACTGCTCAATGTAACATCTTGTGTGTGTAAAGAAACCCTCGACGAAGAAGGTTCGCTGGAGCGAAGCATACCCGATGTGTGCGGCAGCTGGCAACGAGTGCGACAGAGTGCGCAGCTGGTGTGAAAGACGGTCGCGGCACGCCATTCTAGCTTGCAAGGAGAAAGTGTTGCTGCATCACATCAGGGGATACATGAATGATACAATAATGTGTGTCACATTAGGTGCATACTTTTCGTCCTGCGGGTTTTGCCAAGGTAAAGCTGGGTAAAGCAACGGAAGGCGGGCGCTCGCGGCCGGACGCGGCTGTGCCAGGCAAACGCAGCTGGAGTTACCTGTAGATACTGTCTCCCATGCAGATAGGGCGGCGTGGCTTGCTGGGCGCCCCCTCCCTTTTGCCACTGTGATGTCTAAATTTAGAGAGCGTTTGATGGCTGGTTGGGATCATGCACGGGTTAGTATCTCCCCTGCGGACTTCCCGTCCGACGGGAAGCGCCCTGGCATCCAGATGAGTAGGTACAAGCATCAAATGGGGCTCGCCTTTCGAGGCTCTGCTGGTTCCATGTGGCCTAAGCACGCCAAAGTGTTCATTTCGCGCGCGCACCAAGTGAAGTTGCTGTCGTTTAGGCTCTGTTCATGGCCGCTATCTGCAAATAGAGCTGTCCAAAGGGGCAGGCGTTTGGCCCGCTCCGAAAGGCTGTGTCTCGCATGCAACGGTGGTGCTGTCGAGGACGAAGAGCACGTGCTTATCCACTGCCCTGCGTATGCCAGTGCCCGTGCTACTGTTGATTTGCCTTACGACCAGGGGATCTGTGCTGTGATGGCGGTTGAGGACCAGACCAGTCTGGCAGGGCTGTTGTTTCGCATCAGTGAGACCCGGGCTGGGATATTATCCCACGGGCGTTAGGCCAGGTGCACTTCTCCTTGTCTACTCCTGCTGACGGTCTCGGAGCCACACTGCTCATGGGGCATACCGCTGGCTGTGGGCTGCACCGCTCAAGCTATGTAACAGTAACAGTAACAGTAACAGCTGCGCCACGCTAATGCAGGAATCTAAGCATGACGTTGGTTTCCAATGGCTTAAATGTACGCGTGGTGCAAGAAGCTGTGTAGCTCGTCAAAAGACTGCCAGCGTGCCAGGTGAGACACCTGAACGCTGTACCTTCGAAGGCGACAGGGCTAACACGGGAGCCTCCCCTGCCCCTGGCTCTTCTCTGTTTGTTTTGCCCCGGTCCGCTGCAGTCTTCCTTTGTTTTCACACCACCACATTGTACGCGCCTGATGATGGAGGATCACCAGCATTGCCCGGCAGTAAGCTCAGTCCTGAGGGCAAGGGACCAGTGGGGACACACGGGTGTGTTGGAAGAAGCGGTGAGGGGAAGTACAATCGCATATTCAAGAGAAGAGTTCAGAGGACTAGACCCTAGACTAGACCGCGTTGGCATGTGCGGTTTAAAGGGCGGAAGCTGTAGGTCAAGCCGCTGACATCTCCACTTATCTTTTGAGTACTAGTTCCAGCTGTGTCGGACACACGGGTGTGGTCAGGTGTAGAAGGATGCGGTGAGGGGAGGTACAAACGCATGTTCCAAGGCAGTGTTAAGAGTACCAGACATTAGTATAAACCGCGATGGCACGTGCGGTTACCAGGGAGGTAAGCAACTGGCACTGAGGCTGCATGACAATTTGCTGGGTCAGGAGTGGTAACCACTTGGGCCAGAAGGATTTGGGCTCCCCTGCTTTCTGATACGGCACCTAGGGTTCATCCATGGGGTTCACCCCACTGTAGAACGGAATAGAAAGTACGCATCATGCGTTTGTGGGTGGCAAGCGTCCAAGCGACCACCAAATCGATTGTTGTGCGCTCATGGCGCCGTTTGGTTGCTGCACGCGCTATTTGCGGCATGCACCCGGAACGGGCGGCACTAAGCTTTGCTTGTGAACGGCTGTTGCGCTGGTATCAGCAACTCAGCAGGAGTAGAGTCTCGCCTGACAAATGTTGGCTCCTGTTGGCTCGTGTGCCACTGCGCATCCACGCCGCATGCACGCTGCAACAGCACCATCGCTGTGCTGGTGTCTACAGAACGGAGGCAACAAAATCATGTGAACAAATTTAAGCACCACTGCAACGCATCCCCTTGACGTGCTCTGGCCCCCGAACCGCAAGGCGCTGAGCCCAATCCCCAGAGATCAATGTTCAATGCATGACACAGCTCGCTGGCGACACTCAACTGCGCGTGCGGTGCTGCCGAATCCCCCGGCCCTGGCAAGACCTGGCGCTACATACTGGCCCTGCTTGATGCTGCCACGTCCGGGCGAAAGGAAGTGATCTGCCCGAGCTGGCGCAAGGCAGTGAGCCCATATGAGCCCCATGACTAAGCGTGGGCAACGTACCGTGCTAGCGGTCGGTGTGCACCAGGGGGTATGCACCCCACTCCCTGCGCGTCCAGACACGTCCAACATCCACGTTCATGCCCTTTGTGAGCGGTACAACGTAGACAGGGTGGGGACAGCCCCGCCCAGTCACACAATGTGCGGTTTCTGCAGGTCAGCAGATCGCGCTTGCTCGCTGGCGACCACCACAACCGCGAGAAGCAAGGGAGGCCTCCTGTGCACCGTCCTGTACTATGGACGCCTAAGGAAAATCTTGTAAGAGGGGTAAGGACAGATACAACGAAATGGCCTGTATCATTCTGAATCAACAGTTGCCCGCAGCATCCAGTATGACAGCTAGCCATCGCGGTTGCCAGCGGCTGGTGGCAATACTGTCCTTACCCCAAGAAGAATCTCGCTTTCGCATATGAAGTACCAATGGCCTAAAATACTGATAAGAGCTGAAGTGACGGCATACTCATTTTTGCTACAAGTTTCGCTTCGTCGTCGGGGTGCGGGCGGGGTGGGCGCACGGCAGGGTAGTTGTCGTTAGTAGGGGTGCGCCACCAGCCTATAAGTTGCGCAGCCTCTGACATGCATGTCACAGTGGCAGCTGCATTGGCTCCTTTCAGACCACTTCTTGCGCATAGGTCCTAGGTACAACTGGGTTGCTGGCCATCCCCACCTTTCATCATCGTCTGAGCAGCTACCAGGTGCGTTTCCAGCGGCAAGGTACCACGGTATCGTGCGTATCCTGTTTTTAATGCCCCTACCAGCCTGGTATGAAAGTAGTGCCGGCATTCCGAGGACAGTGAGTTCTCGCCGCATTTCTTGCTTGACCAGCCTCACGCGTCATAGGAGAATGGCATCGCTTAACGAAAGTTTCTATATAATTTCAGTCGATGCAGCCTGCGAAAGGGTGTAACAAAGTTGTAACACGCACATCGCCGACGCATGTCCCTGCAGGAAGGCCGCCTCCACCAACAAGGCGACATGGGGCGAGCCCCTGCAGCTGGGGTTGTGCTTGTTGCCGCTGCTGCGGCTGCTGCAGGGATCCAGGTAGGGGTTCTTGCCGCTCCCTGGAAACCCGGTGGACCTGCTGGTCCCCGGCCACCTGCTCGCCGCGCCCAAGGCCTCCCTCAGCATGCTCCGGGGGCACACGCACCGGCTGCCCAGGGGTCTCCGCCATGTCCATCGCCGGCCACTGCTCAGGATGAGGGGGGGCGTCTTCTGGCTGCTGTTCCCGCTGCTGCCCATCCTGCAGCTGCTCTTGTCCCTGCCCCTGGCCAACAGTCTGCTGCTGCTCCTCCTGCAGGTCGGCCACCCGCAACTCCCGCCGCGCGATCGCCTCCGCCTCATACCTGCGCCACGGCCGCATGAGCGCCTGCAACCTCGCGCACTCCTTCCCCATGCACAGCAGGCAGGCTGACAGCGACGCGAAGAGCTGCGCCCGTAGGCACGCCTCTGCCTCCGCCTCCTCCTCGCTGTGGATCGACACAGCAATCGGGCCGCTGACAGCAGCCCTCCGCTGTTGTCCATGCACTTGCTGCTGCTGCTGCTGCTGCTGCTGCTGGCTATCATGGTGCTCCTGTAGGGTCTCGCGGCAGCTGACCAGCTGCCGCAGCCGCTGAAGCGTGTTGAGTATCTGTGCGCAAGTTGCGGCAGTGGCATGGGCCGGTACCGTACCGTCAGACCAATGATCCAGTGTTTTGAGAGGGACATACTTTGGGATGCGCGTGAACTTGCTGGCGGTTGTTGCATACGTGCAGAGAGGCATACAGATGATCCAGGCTTCGTACCATAGCAGGCTCGTGGTACTGCACGAATCGCATGGGGAAGTGGCCCCAGTGACAGTGCATAGACCTTCCCAGCCCCTGGCCACTACGTGTGTACAGCTAGGCCAGCCTACCTCGTTGAGAGTGACGTGCATCCCATCTCCCCTTAGCAACCTCTCGCAGAACTCAGCCTCGGCTTCCTGCCACTGCTCATCTGATGGCTCGCAGTCAAGGACGCATGAGAGGGGCACGGACTCGCCCCCCTCGACCTGGACGCGCCCCATCGCTGCAAGTGAGAAGCATTACGACTTGTGAAGTAAGAGCAGCAGTTTACGCGGCGAAACCGTCGTCAACGCCAGTCTGTCCTTGACAGAGAGGTCAATAGTCACCACCTTGACCCAGTTGTGCCAATCAGGTGCTCACCCAAGCCATCGACTCTCCGAATGCGAGTAACCCCAGAAGGGAAGACAGCCACGAAGCTCCCGCAAGCATGATGGACGGCGTGCGAGATACCGAGTGACGCAAGCTGGTTTGCCGTCTCAAAAAATTCAATCAATTCGGTCCTTGTTACAAGACATGGTCGCAAGGCTTTTCGTGTCGGAAGGGCTCGGGAAAAGTCGCGATTGCCGCTTGGTGCGGCCATAACGTTGCATAGCACGGGGCATTCCCGAGTCACATAGGCGTCAGGAACGGCAGCGGAAACTGGGTTAGGTTTGCCGGCGACCTGTCAAAGGAGGCCAATGACGTCTGTCATGAGTGGCAGAAACCGCAGCACGGACGGCATGCAGGTGCTGCACCTGCCCCACGCGGCCACAGGCACGATGGACCGCTGCCTGGACTTGCAGGTATGCAGGAGATTAGCAAGGTGGGCACCTATCCTCCTGACAGCTTCTGTTCCCATGCTGCGAACTGGTGAGGGCAGTGATAACGGCAAACCACCCTGAACCACCTGTGTTTTGCGCAGGGGCCACACTGGGCCACATGAGAGGAGCGCACAAATCGCATACGGATGATATGCCGCACGTATAGCACAGAATGGTGGGTCAAAGTCACGATAGCACCAGTTTGTGCTACCCTCGGCCGCTAGTGCAGGTGGGAGGATGGCGTTGTCACAGAGGTGGTGGGCCCTTTTCGGGGCACGTGTCCAAGGGCCTGTCAATCGGTACTGAAATAGCCTTACTACACCGAAAATGCTTCACGCAACACAAAAGGCGCTTGACAAGATGCGCGCAGCTATCGTGCTTCAGCTTTGGGCTGGCCTGTGTGCCCGCAACCCTGCAACTGGCAATGCCCCATGGTGCCGGTTTGTGCTGGTAGCATGGTGGGCGAGCGTGCAACATGTCGCCCCCTCCCGCATAGAACGGCACATTGCCGTATAGCAAAGTGTGTCATTGAGCAGTTTAGTATTTTTGTGACTCCATTGCATGCACTTGGAACAGCGCGACAGTGACGACTGGCCGAGCCGCGAGCGAGGGCCACAGAAGCCGCGACCGCTGATCGGCAGCTACCAAAGGAGTCCCCAACATGTTGCAAGAGGATGTGCTTGACGCGCTCCGTCGGCAGCTGGATGAATTGGAGGTAGGGTACCCACGCTGAGACCGTCGGGCCCGACCTGCCCTCAACCAACGTGCTGGGCCCCTACACGGTCCTTGGCAGTCCCATCGCATAACCATCACAATCTGTGCGTTTAATGCCAAATGCTTGCCGCGGTGATGCCTGTACAGATTTGTGACACCCCGTGCCGCCACCAGCTGCAGCCAACTCGCACGACAACTGTGCACTTCATCCCCCTCCCCCTCACCCCCTGGCCCCTGCGCATGCACCACCCCTTCCATCCCTGCCCCCAAATCACCTGCCTCCACATCTCTGACCCTGAACTTGTACCTTTCCCGGCGCCCTGGGCCCCGCAGGCCCTGCGCTGCATGTACCCTGACGCGCATCCCCCAGTGCTGCAGCTGGATGACCACCAACGCCAGGCCCTGGCCCTGGCCGCACACTGCTGCGGCGGGGGGAACAGCGGGGCGGGCGACTGGGCCATGCTGACAGGCAGCGACGACAGCTGTGGCTTAGCGCATGCAGCAGCAGCGGATGGGCGTGGGTGCAGAAGCGATGCTGGCCGCGGTGGCGTGGACCAGGGGGTGGACGGCGGAGTGCTTGAGGCCATGGCTCAGGAGGCGCTGAGGGAGGGCACCCTGCCGCTGCTGTCCGGAACCATACGGTGGGCACCAACGGGGCAAGGCTACAAGCCTGTAGCTGTGGAATGCACAAGAGAGCGCAACGCACCGCAGGACTGGGCAGGGCTCCAGCGACGGCTGCAGTGGGGCACGCACAGAACGCCGTACAAACAGGACCGCATTCCCGACTTGCCGCGTGCCGATTTGCATGCAACACGTTCAGGGCGCCCCCCGCCACAAGAGGGATCACCACTGTATTTGACAACCATTCTTGCCTTCATGCCCCGCCCTTACCCACCGAAAACATTGTGTTGCACTGCAACCTCAACCACCTCCCCCAGGCCCCCGGACCTGTCGTACGGCGGCGAGCCCGTGGCGCTGCGCTTCACCCTGCCCCGCGCCTACCCCGCCGACCCGCAGCAGCCGCCGCTGCTGGCCGTGGAGTGCGCGGGACCCAGGTGGGGCAGCGGTGGCTACAGCAGCCAGTGTGCCACGGTCTGCAGGATGTTATGCTGGGCTTGCGGCAAGCTGCGCCCCGTGTACACGCACTCCCTGCCAGCCGCCCTACCACGTGCAACGGCTGAGGGCACGCGCCGTGAAGTCGCTTGGCTAGGGGAATGGGCAGGCATCCCGAGGGCGTCCTGAGGCGGGGGCCTGGAATTGTACCTGACCAGACGGAAACACCCGGGCTGCCTTGCAGAGCGCATTCCAGTACTGCGCACCAGCGCTTGCCACGTAACCGATTCGGTGATCAAAAGGAAGGACACATCTGACAAGAGCGATGTGATGCGTGGGGCCTGCATGAAATTGTGGTGAGGCCCAGGTACTACCCCGAACACTGTCCGGCGGCTGGCACCATACCACATCCCATCCCACATCCCCCCAAATCCCGTGACCCTACTGCCGGAGTCCCCACCGGGGCAATCAACAGCTCCGTCACACGCACAACCACCACCACTGCCACCACCATCCGCCACTCTGCCCACCAGGTGGGCGCACGACGAGCTGAGCTGTGCGCTGCAGCGGCTGGCTGGGCAGGAGGCGGGTGGGGAGTGCCTGCTGCTGGCCGTGGACTGCCTGCGGGTGGGTGCAGTGAAGCCGGGGTGGTCGGCCATGTATATTAACCCTGCTAAACACAAAGCCGTGACGTGGTAGTGCGGAACTTGGTCTTGACGTAGGGGTTGACATGTCCGGCTTCGGCTCCAGCGGCAGGGCAAGCAAAGCTCGTGCGACTGCGCCCCGTAGCTCACCTGATGAATACTCACCTTGGGAGTCCCATTGATAGAAGCGAATGGCTGACAAGCCTGGCCAGGCTGGCGGCTGAAAATGCTCCTAAATCGTGCATAGCTGAACCCGCAAACGCGACAACAAACCAGTATGCAGCTCACCTTTGGAAAGCCAGAGCATAAGAGGCAAGAAGGGAAGGGGAGAGAGGGAAGTGGTGAGAAAAGGTCGAGGACGGGAGCGGCGCAAGGCAAAAGCAAATGCATTGTGCCTATGGAACCCGTTGTAGGTAAGGAACCCGTAAGGAAGGATAGGGAGTGGCGGAGGCTGGTGGAGAGGACGACGGGAGGTGAAGCAGGCGACCCAGTACGGCGCATGGTAGGGGTAGGTGAGGCCATGACAGCCTGGCCTGAAAGGCTCCCCGGCGTAATGGCACCCAGTGAAGGCTGGGCCTGCACGAAAGAGACAATGGTGAGACGGGGCGACATGGGGAGGAAACACCAGACGGATGCAGGGACGTCTGGCCACGGGCGGGGTAGGCGGGTGTGTGGGGGTCCTGCGCACAGGGAAAGGCACAGCAGCAAGGGCGAGACGCAGCAAACAGGCAGACAGCAAGCAACATGCGGAAATGCATACGTAAATGCAGACGTGGTTGAGCGTGTCGGCGGCCTTGGGCTTGGTCGAGGTCCCGGTCCGAACTTGGTCTTGGACAGGTACAGAGTACCGTTCGCGTGCCCCTCCGGCTGGTTTAGGGCCTGGGCAAAATGAATGGCCATGTATATGTACCAGTCTAATACCAAAGCCGTGACGTTGTAGAGCGGGACGTGGTCTTGGCCATGTATGTCCGTATGCGGATTGCACGCGACTGCCGCACTGTGCAGGAGAAACTGTGCCGTTAGATGACTTCGGGGCGCTGCAAGGGATGCTAGGGGGTTGGGCAGGTCTCATTGTGTGGCTCCGTGCATGGATGTGCGGAACCTGACACGATTGACACGGAAAAAGCACGCAGTCCAGCAGCCAGAAGGCGGACGTGTACAGGATCCCGTAGGATGCAAACAGGCATGCGCAATACCAACCTTCGTGATCGTTAAGGCAGGCTGGGGTACAATGTTGCTGCATGTAGGATTCGGTGGAACAGCTCGCAGCCCGGGGGCCAGAGGCGCCAGGCCACGACCGGAGTGCTCCGCCGGGCGACGGCGCAGCTGATGCAGCTGACGCGGGTGCGGGTGCAGGTGCAGGTGGCGGGGCGGGGCCCTGCGGCCGTGAGCCCCGTGAGGACGGGGTGCTGTGTGTCCTGGTGTGGCTACACCACCTCAAGTCCACCACCAAGAGGAAGCTCATATGCCAGTGGGCCAGGGAGCTCAAGCTGTCGGGCGCGTGCAAGCCCGGCTTCCCAGGTGAGGCGGGCGGCGGGCGGCGGGCGGCGGGCGGGTGTTGCAGCCGCGTACTCTGTACGATGCACCGCTCGTGCTGCCGGTGACCTGGTCTGCGTCAGTATTCGGCGATACGTGCTCCGGCCGGATCGTGGCCACCAAAGGGCGTTCCGACTGTTGGGCCCTGGATCGCGTTGTGGCCTGAAACGTGGCCTTGTAGAGGTTCCGCAAGGCAGCGGCTTTTGGTGCGGGTTGTCTTAACCTGGACCGGCTGCTGACCGTGCACCCTGCGTAATGTGCGGTCCCCAGCCGCCACTGAATTACTGACCTGTCCATCTTGCGCTCCTGTGCCACGGCCATGTGCCCTGCCGGTCCCTAGGCGTGGTGGTGGTGGAGGGCCCGGCGGAGGACGCCAGGGAGTTTGTGGCCCGCATGCGCTCCCTGTCATGGCAGGCCATGCAGGTGCGCTGCGAGGACCTGGCGCCCCTGCGGTCCCCAGGCGCACAACAACAGCAACAGCAGCAGCAGCAGCGGGACAGCGGCAAAGGAGGGTGTTCAGGCTCCGGGGTTACGCACGACGTGTATTCGGGGCTCAGGAGGCTGCAGGGGCCGTTCGTGGAGCTGGAGGAGAGCGGCATGTCGGAGCTGAGTGCCACGTGCCGCGAGGCGGGGCTGCACCACGTGTTCATGACAGCGCTAAAGCTGTGAGGGGCACGTGCTGGGGCACGCCAGGTCAAGCAGGGTGGGTCGGGGTGGTCTTGTCTAGGTTGATAGGAATTTACGAAGGTACGGGATGCATGAGGGCGAGAGACAGAGGAGTTGCCTGGTATGCGGCGGACCTGAGCTTTGTGTTCCTGTGGCGTTGCGAGAGTAGCCACGGCTGTGCAAGTGAGCGGCGAATGTTATAACAGGTTGTCATGCTGAGAGTCTGACTTAGCGAAGGAGGCTGTTTCTGCCTGTGTTGGTGTCGCCAGAGCAGCCGTTCGCCCACTCCTTGGCCCACACTACTGCCATTCACCCGCGTGTGACGAGGACCCTGCGAGGCAAGGCGCAACCTATACCTCGACATGCCTGCGGTACGCTTTGATTTAGAGAGAACGGAAAGGCGTCTGATGTTTGGTTTGCGGCTTTGCCAGCCTGGCTCATCCCAAGCTTCCGGTACAAATGCGGCCAACCGCTGCACGAGATACAAAGAGCTGCAGTCAGCTTACGATCCGAACACATTCAATCATTTGACTATACATCATATATCTGAACGCATCTTGATACGCTGCCTGCTGATATTAGCACCAGCGCAACCTTCAACAGCCAGTTTGCAGCCAGTCTGCAACTGCACTTCTGCAGGAGACATCTTGATTACATGGCACCTGTTGTTCCTCTATTGTGCCCGCAGTCCAGTCGGGTACGTATTTTGGGGGCGTTGTGCACATGCCGTTGGCTTGAGGCGCGCCAGTGCTCAAGGTCCAACAGGGACCGAGGGAGCTGGCTTTCTGGATGTAAAATTGCTCCCCTTGGGTGCAGGCTGTCCAATCGGTGCGGAGGCGCTCCCAGTGTTGCTATGCCGCTGCGTCACCGTCAGTCACCTGGCCCTTGTCGGGCAAGAGTTCAGAGATTCCTTCGACTGCAAACAGCATCGCGCCTGCAGCTGGGCTGCGACAACATGTAGATCGGTCCGGGCTGTCCACGCACCCCCAAGACAACGGTTTCGGGTCTGCCAGCCGAGTGGATTCGCCCGTTACAGGACCCGCCAACCAGCTCAGCGGGTCTCATACCCGACCCGCGCATGCACCTACAGCTGCCCACGGATGTTACCGGTGAGCAAGCTCCCGCTCGGAATGTCGTCGGCATGTCGTACCCGGCGCTTTCTGAAAGGCCTGTGCTCCGATTGCATTAGGCACAGAATTTATACTCTGTTGCGGTCGGCAAAAGTGTTACGGCTTGCCACAGGTCAGTTTCCGACATATTAATCGTGCATGCCCGTCACCGGGACCTTTCGCGTTTGCACTCGCAGCGTTATTGGTCCAGCCCGCATCAGCCGGCGCGGTGACACTCTAGTCGCCCAGCTGCAACCGGGCTCGCGCTTGGAGTTCATCGACCGGCACGGCAGCCCCTCCTGCTGCGTCACACTTGAGCAACTGCTGCCGCCGGACGCGCGCGAGCAGTATCTGTCCTCGCTTTCATCGGCCTGCAGCATGGACATCTCTCCAATGACCCCGATGGAGCTTTCGCGCTCCCGCGGGCACGTGTCCAACAACAACAGTGACTGTGCCAGTTCGGCGGGCAACACGCTCGCGAGTGGCTCCAGCTGCGCCTTCACTCCGCTGGATGTGTGGTCGCTCTCGGGCGAGTGCGTCCTGGTGGGGACACACGTGGAGCTGGGCGGCAGCGCTTCCAGCGTGGACTTGGTGGGTTCGTGAGCTGCTTTATATGCATAAACGTTTCGCACTACCACGGTTTTGTGTTTAGCAGGGTTAATATGTGTAAAAATAGGCGGTGGGCTGGGCACGCGTCAACACGTGCCCTGGCACATGTGCTCCGGCCTTGACCTCAGTATCCCTGTACCCGCTATAGTGCTCTTGCTGTATGCACGGTCGCACAGGCCTTGTCGCACCCCCTAGGGCAGCAAGTACCGCCGGCCAACGCAGCGCACCCTCTTCCGTGCTACGGTTGTCGCTGACATGTAGGCCCCGCCCCGCGCCTTACCCCTAGGTGGACGTGTCTGTGCAGCCGGCCGTGCACCACCACCACGGCCGCACCTACCTGTCCGTCCGCGCGCTGCCGCCCCACACCGTCATCCAGCTGGACGGCGACGCGGAGCTGCGCCACCCCGTCAACGTCACTCCGCTGGAACAGGACAGCAGCAACAGCAATGGCAACAGCAGCAGCAGCCACGGTAACAGCAACCGCAACGGCAACGGCCACCTCTATCAGCGTACCTGAAGGCACGTCTGGAGAGTAAAATACGGTGTGGTGGCTCTTAAGCGGCCCAGGGGGTGGCTGCTGAGAGCAGACGGGGAGGGCGCGTGATCGGCTTTGGCAGGTTGGCTTTGCGCTGCAGGTGCGCAGGGCGCAGGACACGAAGGGTGGCGGTCTTGCCTTAGGGTGTTGGGGTACTGAGGTTGTCCGAGGGGAGACGGCCGAAGCAACATGGTTAAGGAAAGAGATATTGCTCTGTTGAGGTTGGCGTCATAATTTTGTTGACGGAGTTTTGTGCTGAGCGGGTTGTTAGGTTAGGTTGCTTACATGGTACCCCTTCCGGTGAGGCCTGGGGGCTAGTTGGCCAGGAGCCAAGGTCGAATACAGCCAGGCCTCTGGACTGAGTGGTAGGAAGTGGTTGCGTAGATCTACCACCACCTCAACAACAGATGTGGCGCCACAACTGCAATGCGTGAATTCAAGGCATATCACACGCGCTTTGCCAGCTGCGCTGATGGCTGAGGTCTTGTCAGGCGTGTGTCTGGGAGGTCGTTGTAGCAACCGATTTTGTCAAGCGCTGAGCATTTGCAAATTCTTCTGTTCGTTTTTCCAAGCCGCTGCAACATCGCATGGCCTTTGGTACGTCGGGTTGCAGCCCCGTGCAGGGCCCATGGTGACTCAGCAGGAAGGCCCGTGCGGGTGTATGCATGAGGTTCAGGTCCGCTTGGGCCCGGGACATGGATCATGGACGCAGATTGTGCTCGCCACACCATCCCGTAGGTAGGCGTTTGCTCCTGTATGGTACTTCATGGCCGCGTCATCGGTATGTCACACACAAATAAGCACACGCAATAAGGCGTGCCCTTTGGAGTCGCCGCTGGGCAATTTCGTAATTTACGACAACACAGTGCCAGTTAACAACACATACATGCACAGCCATATATAGCTGATGCCAGTGTGCAAAATTGTACAGTCTGCTTTGCAAGGCAGTACGAGTCGTGCATGCCGCATGCGTGGGCAAATGATTTAAAGCCGTCGCACTGAACGGCGCTGCTGCCACCTACCCCACCTGAGGGGTGTTGGAATAATGTGCACGTTCGCCGCCCCTACTTGGTGTCCGTTATTCATTACTCAGGTGCTTGCTGTTGTATACTTGCTGTTGCGACACAACGGTGTTGTTCAGCTCCGGTAGTTGCATCAGGACACGTGGCTTTGCCGTGTTACTGCACCATGGCGGAACGGCGGTACCTCTTCCCTTGGCTGTGCACCGGCAGAGAGGCGACCCTGGTCATACCGTACGGGTTGCACTGCATGGCAGTACATGGCAGGCTGCACACGTGTGCGCATGGGGGCAGTCCCGGTCCTTGTGCTGGCTGGTGCAAGTAGTCCGCAGATTGTGCACATGGCGGGCTGTGGACTGCAAAGGCTGGGCCCGCTGTGTGTGCCGGCGGTACAGGTACCGGGCTACCTGAAGCCAGTGCACACCGCATGTTGGGGGGGCCTAGGTTGGCCGCAAAGGAGCTCTCTGGTCTGCTAGGCTATGACCAGCCACAGGGAGTTGGCCATTAGGGGCGAACTCTTGCCTGCCGTTCTATGACCGTACACTCAGAGCAAAAAATCCGGTGCAAACAGGGGCCAGGGGCCCTAGACTGCGTGCACTGGCCTTGGCCAAACGTGCGCTATCGGGTATCCGCTCTTGCAGGCAGATATGTTTACCCTTGTTGAGTATTGGGTTGCCATAAAGCTGTGGTCTGGGGCATCGGCGCTCTTGGGTTGACCGGTGACGTTTGGTGCGACCGGTGGAAGTCCTGTGCCCGAGCAGGGATGGCCACCCGCAAACTCCAAAGTTTACTCCCGAATTAGCTCTATATGCTGCGTAATCAGCGGCTAGTACCGACACAGGCTGGACGCATATGAACTTTTGTATAGGGCTGGCGGGTCCTCGTCCCGCCAGGATGGCTGGTGTGCAGCATGGCAGCTCATTTCATTGCCTCTATCCCTACCCGAGTCGGCTCAAGGTCTGATCGGCCCTCGAACCTTGCCCCGAAACCCCCGTCAGACCAAGGAGCAACCAGGGGAGCCGCCCACCCAGCCACTGCTTGATAACAACTCTATAAGGTTCTGGCAATACTTGACTCCGCAACATTGCGTACGAGCGCTGCATGGACGGTGCAAGGGAGTCACCGATGTGTGCAAGTTCCGGCCTTTCTGCAGTGGCCATGGCTCCGGCCACCTGCATACTTCCTTCCGTTCTTCCCATACGGAAACCGTATCGCAGCCGCTGTCTCCATCACTGCACTGCGGCCGATGTGCCCTCTTACGGCACCCATGGCAAGCGCCTCAGGCAGCGCAGGGGAGGCGACGCTGGGCACCAGCGTCACACCCCTGTTTGCACCGGCATTTTTGCTCTGAGTGGTAGATGCCTGTGAAGTCCTTGGACGTTGGTGGTGTTGGTGCTTGCTTGTGCTGGTCGGGTTTTGAGTTCCCCCTGGCCTGTCCTTTCTCGCGTCCTTACCTGTAAACCTTTCCACAGAAACAAAACAACAAAAGAAAAAAAGTCCTTTGTATGTCTTACTGGTATGCTTGTGCTGGCTGTCCGGCGCTGCGTCCTGTAACTACCACCGGAGACATGCTTGTTTGGTACCAACGGGGCATAGGACGTACTGGAGGACAGCGAGCTGGGCAGGGCACCGATACGAGTGCCCCACAGCCCACGGCCCCACGCCCCTGACCAGCGCTCGTTGGGCCATGCTCAGGTCTGCTTTTGACCTACCTATGGATCAGGGGATCCCCTGCTATGGATGGTAGTATGCGAAAGCTGATGCTGGAAGGTGACCAGGTTCAGCTAGCAGGTTTGCTTTCGAAAATTTGGTCGACCAGACAAAACGTTCTTGGCTGTTTGAATGGAGACCCTTGAGCCTCCGGCTCGTACATGGGTCGTTGCACTGGCGGAGGGTTTACAGGAACCCTCGCCGTGTAACACTGACTGACGGACTGGGTCATGCCTTTCCGTCGGGGCGTCGGCTGCCCCCTTTCACACGGTCCGCCGTGTGGTTTTGCTTCAACTGGTGCGGCAGACTATGGAACCCACAGTGCAGCCTGATACAACCTTACAAAAGCGAGAACCCTGAGTGTATCTGGGGAGCAGCACCAGGCACTGGCACCGTCGCCGTTACTACAGGTGCAACACACGTGCAGGCAAGTGCAGGCAACGATGCCACTGTGGATGGAGCTGGTTGCGACGGTGGTGCGGTGAAGCACACGCCGCCCAGGCCTGCCGTTGCACCGGTAGCCACACTTCAGGCGGTCTCGTCCAGCAGTGCATACAGTTGCAGCAGTTGGTGCGTTTCGTGTCGGGTGTTCGTCGTTAGGCACGGCAAACCCAGAAGCTGGTTTTGCCGAACTGAGAACACCTACGGGCAACACGTCACCACAATGAAAACCGGTATGCCAATAGGAAATAATAACGCGTACCGATAGTGCCGCATGGCACGCCTTAACAATGGCGGCTAAAAAAAGAAAGAAACCCCGTGGAGCCGCATAGGAATAAGCGCACGGACACGAGGCGCAAGGGCACGTCCCTTTCTCCCCAAATGGTGTGACTACGCACGTCTCCTGCCGTGCCGTAAATGTACGGCAGGCACTGGATGAGTTGCAGGCACCTGCGGAGTACAGCCAGGACGTGGAGCGTATCAGCCTACGTGCTACGTCCATCCACATGTGTACGTCTGCCGTACTGAATGAATGCATAGCTAATGCACAACAACCACCGCCTCAAATGGAAAATTGGCGACCAGACACAGCTCGCCTCCTTTTCGGGGCTTCCGGTATTCTTGCCTGATACGGCAACTGCGGCGTCTTACTACCGTTCCCCTACCGCCTCCGACGCTGCAACACAGGCACAGCGGCCAATCCATGTGGCATCAGCCGACACAGCCGCCGCCCCTACCCATCTCCTGATCTGCCTTCGGCAGCCCCGCCCGCCGGCCCAACAGCCATCCCCTCCGCTGCTGCCGCCCCCCGCCGCCTCCACCCCACCTCCGGCCCCCAGGCCCCGGCCAACACCCCCTGCAGCCCCTTCAAGCCATGCAACACGCTGCCCCACAGCCCCTCCCCAGCCGCCAGTGGCCCTTCGTCACCGCGTGCCACACCGCCCCCTGCTCGCCGGGCAGCTCCCTGCGCCCCCGGCCCCCCCTGGCCACCGCCACGAAGGCCACGCCCGCAGTTCGCCGCCCCCTCCTCCTCCTCGCACCACTGCAGCACCACGGCGCCCACAAAGGTATCGTGGGGTTCCAGGGCCGGCAGGGCAGGCACACGCACTGGGGGCAGCGGCGGGGCCGGGGCCGTGGCAAGGAGCTGCCCGCTGGAGGCTTGCGCACCATGGGGCTCCCCTGACTCCTGCCGCTCGCATTCGCCGCCTCCATGGCCCGCCGCTCGTCCCCCGTACGTGCCACCGCCAGCGCGTGCCCTTGCAGGGGAGCTGGCGCACCCAGCACCGCCATCCGGCGGCGGAGGAGCGGCAGCAGCTTGCGTGCAGCCGCCGTGTGCGCTGTGACAGGTGCTGCCACCCTGACACGTGGCAGGGTCCGAGTAAGGCACCCCTGGTTCCTCTGGGCTGCTGGTTTCGTGAGAAGCCGCCGGCCCTGCCGCCAGTGCTGCTGCTGCTGCCCCTGCTACTGGCTCCGCACCTGCCCCCGGTGAGGCTGCTTGAGGTCTTGCCAGGTGCGTCACAGCTTGCCCACGCCCCGGGACACTCGCCATGCCAGCCCTATGTGCTTGTAGCACACACAGTGGACAGCTGCCCTCGGCCAGGGGCACGACTGCAGCCGTGAGGCTCCCCGGCACTGGCCGGGATAGGGCCCCCGGGCTCCCCGCAGGGCTGGCGTGGGCTAGTGACGGGTAGGCGTGGGGCCGCCCGCACGTGTGCACTGCGGCCTCGGGGGAGCCCCTGCAGCTCGGCAGGTCGCTGCTTTCGCCGTCCGACCCTGACGCCGAACCCAAACCCGACCCTGACGTGTAAGATACGCTACGCTGAGAGCCGCCGCAAACGCTGCTGCCTGTGCTGCAGGTGCTGCTGCAGGTGCTGCTCCTTGCACTGCCAGCACCAGTGCAGCTGCTGTGCACAGGCAGGCCGCCCAGGGCCCTGCCCGTGGCCGCGCCGACCCGCTGACAGGCATGCGAGGTGGTTGATGCTACAGGGCCGGAGCGCACCGCAGAGCCGTGCGATGCAGCGGTGGGTGCGGCATTCGGTGCAGGATGCTTGGCCTGCGCAGCGTCACAACTGCTCCCAGTCGCTGCACTGCACTCGCCACAGGCAGCCCCCCAACCCGGGGCCCCTGGGCAGCTTTGTGCCGTGGCCCATGGCGGGACCGGTGTGGTGCATGATGTTGTGCTGTCACGGGACCCGGCCACAGCCGCGGCCCCCGCAACAGCAGCGGATGTATTGCCCTGGCCGCAATCAGCCCCCTGATGCCCTGGGCACGTCCGAGGCGTGGACCATGGGGAGGACAGTGCCAGTGTGTGCTGGCTGCCTGCACTGCCGAGGCCGCAGTGTGCCGGGCCGCGCTCGTCCCCTTGCAAGGGCCCGGGATGTGTGCATGGCAGCAGCGCAGAGGCACGGCTCGAAGTGCCTATGGCGGTTGCCGTGCTGGGGTTGGGCCGGTCGCTGCTGCCGCATCTCCAAGAGCTTGGCGATGGAGGCCCTCCCCCTGGTGCAGGGCGTGGGGCGGACCCTGACGGTGGTAACAGTGACCGCCTGCCTACTGCTGCTGCAGCACCGTGTGGGCTGTGTACGCTCTCAGACCTGCTGCGTCCGAACGTGTGCTGTAGCGCAGGGCTCAGCTGGTAGTTGTGGGAGAAGTAGTGGAAGTTCTGACCACACAGGTACCACCTGCAGCGCGTATTCGGAGGACCAAGGCGTCAGTCACGCAAGGAGGGGGGTGGGCCAGTCGGGACATACCGAGTCTTGTCGACCAGGTGCCCTGTCCTGACCGCAAGCCGGACAGCGACATAACAGTAATATTTATATGCCATTGGATTTACAGGATAAAGCTGCGTACCTCTGGGCATCTTGGACCAGCTGTTGCGGAGCAAGCGGCTTGGAGGGCACAGGACAACGCGAGCCCGCCATAGTAGCAGTGTCCAGACCCATTTTCCGTCCTCATATTCTCCTTTTGATGGTATTTGCTGTCCCTTGCACTGATGAATGCAGTTGTGACCCTGTGAGTCAACCCAATCGTCACGTTGCTCCTGGACTACACACAGGTCGTGACAGCGGTGCTTTTGAGGCCAACAATAAAATCTCCGTTGCAAGTAACTGGACGCTAGAACGTAGTGGCTCCAGGTTTCCAGCTGACGCAGGTAACGGTCACCAGTTCTCGGAACGGTGAAAGGAAGGAGTCAAGGAGGCGTCGCTGCTGAGGCAGTGGAAATACAGATCATACAATAACGGTGCTACTGCACATTTGGCTGAAGTTCACTCGCCATGCGCACAGACCGGCGAATCGCATCGACGTACGGCTGCTGTGGGGCGTCATGGAGCGTCCTGGATTGTCCTGCGGTGCCCCACGCCCACGCTCTAGCTCAGGGCCTCTGGTGTAGGCTCGCGCCCTGCTGGCCTGAGGGGTGTGCTCCACATGTTCGTGGGAGCAGGTGGGAGTGGCAGCAGACCAGCAGTAGCAGACTAGCAGTTCAGGCTCACAATGGGCGGCTGACATGGGCTGACGAGCCTGGACGAGCCCAGACGGCCAGCAGGGGCCTCCTTTTTGCTTAACTGGCTGCCCCTGCCTGCCTCTGCCTGCCCCTGCCTGCCCTGGTACCGTGTGAGACTGTGTCGGGTGTGGAGTTACCGGCCAGGGTCCCGGTGGGACATGAGGCCCACGTGTGCCACAGGTGTCTGCCAAGCAGTGGGGGCTGCCGGCGCCGCGGGGTACCAGTACGCCACTTGCACTGCAGTCGGACGCTGCCGGTCAGTACTTACACCGTGCATGTACGGCACCCATACAAGGTGTAGGGCCCAAGGGAAACGTAAAGCGTGGCTAAAGCACAGCCTCCATGCTATAACGCAACTCGGCACGGTGATGCACGTGCACGTGGCACAGCGCACCGGTGCAGCGGCCACGCAGCGCAATTTGGCCACTCGGCCAGCGATATACTCAACTGCGTACACTTAATGCCCTTATGTGCATATCCTTACACAAGACGCGGGTGCAGCGGCCACGCAGCGCAATTCCGTTGACGACTCGGCTGGCTACTCCTGCCTCCGTGTACTGCCACGTGCCTACGTACCCAGACTCAGCGCCCAGCTCTCAAATGCAGTCTGACCTGGCTTTTTATTACTAGTTATAGACGAAATGGACTCGCAGCCAGACGACACAGCATGCACCATGCATACGGCACTCCACGCCAACACCAGGACGCACCCAGGGATATGCCACCCATGATTAGAAAAGAATGAGCGCAAGCCATCGGCTCACTCCCTTTGCACCTGGCTGGACACGCTCATGCAGCACCAGCCACCGCACACAGGACTGGATTTGCACTGTTTCCTGCCTCCGCCCCAGGGAGCATTGTCACAGGACAGCCGTCAGGCGTGCAACAGCTGCCACGTGCCGGCACGGCACGGCAATACTACCATTGACACGACACACCTGGTATAGACAGGCCTTTCTGTACTGGTACGAAGAACGCATGTGCATCAATACATACCGCCTTCTCTCCTTGATAACCACACATGCACGCCAGGAACATGCTTCGCTACGACCCTGCTTGACCCACCCCCACGAAACCCCAAGGACGAACCCTAGCGCAAAACATCACCACCTCGCAACCCCATGGGCACCCACATGCTTACCTTACAACTGCCCGGCATACACGACCCTCTTCCCACAGCCTACCGAGCGAAACGGTGTAGCACCAACTCCCCTCGTACGGCCAGAGCTCACTCTGTCAGCACTCGCAACGATCAACGGCAACAGCATGCGCCCTCCTGGGTCGCCAGCTTTCAGTCTCACATGCAGATTAAGAATCTCTCCTTTATCTTGTGCCACTGCCGATTCCTCTCCCTCTCACGCTCGCTCTTATGCTGTTGCGCCAGTTCCTCTCGACAATAATTCCGATATCGCTGTGTCCACAGCTCACCTTGCCCTGATCGTCGTTCCAAACTTCCCACGTGCCCAGCTCCCCGTCCCTGCCACCCACCGATCGCCACCGGCCCACCTATCACCACGACATGCACTTTAGTCCTTCTCCGCATGCACGTAGTCTACAAACACAAACTGCTGCACCTGTGCCGCCGCCACGTCCGCCACCCAGCCCGCCACGCCGTACGCCGCCGCCGCCGCAGCGAACAGGCCCAATGGCCAACCGCCCTCCGCCGCCGCCACCGCCGCCGCCAGCGACCCAAATGCGTCCGCCGCCGGCGGCGCCGTCGCCAGGGACGCCCCCAGCGCGCCGCTGCTAATACACATGCCCAGCCACACCACCGCCTGCGTTTGCTTCGCGCGTACGGACACCAACTGCCACATGTCGTGCCGTTTACGGCAGTCTGGGCAGTGGCGGGTGTGCTGGTTGTAGCGGTCCAGCAGCTTGACGCGCTGCTCAGGGGTGGGGGCCTGTGCAGGGTGGGCAGGTCGCACAGCACCGGACAGGAAGTGTGTCGCGACTCAGACCGCAGGGAGGCATGGCTTACCAAGCGACTGTGATTCTATACAAACGTGCATGCTGCGCTCGACGCATACTACGCACAACCCGCAGATGCTGCATCCGTGGCGCCCATCTGTCAAGGGGTTGTTATCAGGAGCCGGCGTTGCCCTCCTGAACCCATCAACGCTCCAAGCCAACACACACCCGCTCACCTCCCCAGCCACGCCCACCAGCGGCCTGGACTCCACCTCCGCCCCCAGCAGCCCGCGCACCATACCCCGCGCGCCCGCCCCTGCACCAGCCTCCGCTCGCGGCCCGCCCAGCAGCTGCTGCTGCCTCGCCCGGAAGGGGCCCCCGCCCGCCGCCTCCTCCAGCCACCGCCTGCACGCCAGCACCATGGAGTCCGCCTGCGTGGGAAGGTGGTACACACGTGCCCACGTGCGGGCCCGGTCCGCCACGGACATGCTGCTGCTGCTGCTGGTAGAGGACGAGGCAGGTGTGCCTGCTGCTATTGCCTGTGAGGAGGCACCTTCCTGCGGCTGCTGCTTCTGCTTCTGCTGCTGCTGAGCGTGGCCTAGGCGCGCCTCCACGCTCCGGAGCAGCTCGTCCTGAGTGGTGCACAGCAGATCAGGGGCACGTGTGGGCAAGCGTGTTGTCAGCATGAGAACCCCTCCTACAACTTCCAGAGCACAAGGCATACGGTACTTGCGCCCGTACATATGGAAGGACTGCTGGCCACGGCACGCGTTGCTCCACCAGCACTGCAGCACGCTTGCATGCTCACGGGGGCAGCAGTGGACCCGACAATGTGGCACCCGTTGTGTCAAGGCTTATGGCTTTGCAGCCAGCCAGCCCGCTCACATGCGTATCAGGTGCCGCTCTCATGTGCATGCATGCAGCTAATACACACCTGCGTGTGCAGGAACACGGAGTCGCCGTCCAGGATGTTGTTCAGCATGCGGTGGCCCGTCACCACGGGGTCCAGGCTGCGGCCAGGAGGGGAGGGGGAGCAGGAGAGCGAGGGGTTGCGGACGGCGTTGGTAGGTTGCAGCGCAGTAAAGACGGTAAAAACAACAGGACAGACGTGAACCATGCGGAGCGCATGTGGCTAATAGGAAGTGGGCAGTTGGGGTGTGAACAGCATATGCCACTGACTTGCCTGCAGACATATCTACAAAGTTGGGTCACCTGTGCAACGTCCGCTGACACTGCCTTGCGACCATGAACCCCACTTGCTACTGAGAGGGCGCCAGAGGCCCCTTACAATGGGGCCGTCCCAGACTCGTACAGGTGACGGCAGCAGGTGTTGTGATAGGGTAGGGGCACAAAGCATCGAACACTGCTGACACCCACATGGCTGAGGCGATGAAGGGCAGGGACTTGAGCGACGGCGGCCCCGGCGGGCGCGGCGGCGGCGGTCCGCCCCCTGTGACCGACAGGAAGCGCGCACGGCCGGGGGCCACGGGGGTGGCGAACAGCTCCACCAGCAGCGTGCCGCCCTGGAGGTGTCAAGGGCGGGGTGGAGCAGGGAAGATATGTGTGCGTGTGTGTCTAAAGGGCGGCCAAGTAGGTATGGCGGCGGTGCGCAGCTCGGGCAGGCAGTGTGGCCGGCTGGTGTGTGACAGGCGTGCTGGTAAATGCCGGTCGAGGATGCGTCTGCAGCGGGTGTCCTGTGCGGGTCGAGAGCAGGTCACGCGGGGCTAGCCGTTCAAGGATATAGACTTTCGCGAAGTGGCTGCACTGTACGTTTGCGTTACGGTAAGCATGCTGTTTCCCCTCCTCCCGCCCCAGGGTCGTAACCCCCGGTGGGCAAACGCAGGAGCACACATCAACATATGCACACAGCAACATATGGGAAGCGCAGAGGCGGTACCGGGACATGTGCAAGCGGATGGACGCGAGCCGTGCAAGGACTACGGCTGCGCCGCTCCGGAAACCCACGCTGGACAGGCAGTAGGCGTAACGCTCCCGTCACCCAGTCAGAGACGCCCAATACCGGAACAACAGTGGCTGATAGTGCATAGCAAACGGGATTGTGGCACGTGGCACGCGGCACGTGGCAGGTGCTGCGGCCGGCCGGAGGAGACTCACGCTCGGCAGGCGGTAGGTGTAGAGCACCAGGTGTGGGGCGTGGAAGGTGAGCGTGGCGTCCTGAGCAACGTTGCCCAGGAAGTCGCACTCCACGGTGGGCGCCGGGCGGCCCGTGGCCCAGCGCTCGGGCAGGCCCTGCCGGCCCATGGGTCCCTTGATGGCGGGGCTGGCGGCGCTTGTGGCGGTTGTGCTGGTGGTGGTGGTGGAAGGCGGGGGAGAGGGCGAGGACGCAGGCGGGTCGGTGGCTGCCTTGGCTGCCGTGAGCGCCTCCGAGGGCTGCATGGGCATCGACTTGCCGTTGGACCTGTGGGGGCAGGAAAAGGGGCAACAGCGCACGGGACGTGGTGTGGTGCGATGTGGTGCCGGCTAGCGTGCGCTGCTCAATCATGCCCAGGCCTGACCGTTTGCGCAGGGATGAGGATGAGCACCTGGGCAGAAGCCCCACCCTGTGGTGATGAACACACGTCTCACGTCTGCTACAAGCACACCTAACCGGCTGCACTGTCCAATGCTTGCATGGTGGCCAAGACACACCCCGCCCGCACGCACGTGGACAGCAGCCCCACGCCGTGGTGGCCAAGACACACCCCGCCTGCACGCACGTGGACAGCAGCCCCACGCATGGTGTCCAAGTCACACCCCGCCCGCACGCACCTGGACAGCAGCCCCACGCATGGTGTCCAAGTCACACCCCGCCCGCACGCACCTGGACAGCAGCCCCACGCATGGTGTCCAAGTCACACCCCGCCCGCACGCACCTGGACAGCAGCCCCACGCATGGTGTCCAAGTCACACCCCGCCCGCACGCACCTGGACAGCAGCCCCACGCATGGTGGCCAAGACACACCCCGCCCGCACGCACCTGGACAGCAGCCCCACGCCGTGGTGGCTGAAGGGCAGGTGCGCAGGGTCCAGCAGGTTCTCAAGCAGCACCTAGGGGCGGGACACGGGCAGAGGCGTATGTCGGTATAATACCGGCGGCTTATACACCTGGCCATGGCCTTCTCCGCCAGCGCCAAGTCCCCGTGCACAGGGCCCACGGGGTGTTCCATGGGACGGGCTGTTGTGCCCGTGCAGGTGCCCAACGCGCACACACCGGTGGCTTCTCTGGCCGTTGAAATGCCGGTTGCCATGGTGTTGTGCTGCTGAGGGTCAAGCGGGCCGGGCGCCGCAACGAGGCGCGGAGCGGGCCGCAACGCTGTGCCTGAAGCACCGCCTTCCCGGCAGTGCGCTGTCCTGAAGCCACCGGCGTTCCCCCCTGCCGTTGTCCGCCGCAGCGTCAGTACATGGGGAGCCACCAACCCACGTGGTAGCTACTTGGTAGACCAGGGGGGGGCCCACCCGCAATTGTGTTTGCCGGGAACGCGTTGTTCCATCGCAAGAACCGCACCTCGTAGCTGTACGGCAGCTCACGCATGAACCAGTTCAGCTTAGCGGGCGGCTTGGCCTTGTCGGCCCCGTTGCTTCCGCCAGCTTCGGCCGCCTTCGCGGCAGCTTCCAGGTCGTCCGCGCGCTCGCGGAGGCTGACGGACACCACCTGCGGGGTGGCCGCCGCCTCCGCCGCTGCCCCGGGTGCATCGTCCGGCCACACCCACAACAGACCAGCCTGGAGAGGCCAGAGTGCACGCAGCAGGAGCAACAGCGTCAGCTGCATATGCCACAACCGAATAGCAGCGGCTCGAATGTAAAGGCGCAAATATACTGCATGTTCTTCGCGTCCTACCCTACCGTGCCTGCGATGCGTTCACCGCATGTGCCTAACTGGTCCCAACAGGGCCTGCACCTTCATGCCAACGCCACCCAAACACCACACGCTCTCAGCCCTAGACGGCTGAGAAGCCCCGAAACGCCCGCAGTGTAACGCACGCACGCACATTGATGGCCACGGGGTAGGACGTGACGCAGGACCGCGGGCTAGCGCACGCCGCCGCCTCCGCGCCGCCGTCCAGCGCCTGCGGGATGCGGGTGCAGGCGCCGCTGCCCGCGAAGCGCCAGCCGTGGTAGGAGCAGGACAGCGTGCCATCAGCCTCCACACGCCCCTCTGTGGTGCAGCGGAGGTACAGGCAGGGAGGTGTGCGCGAGAGACGCTTGACCGCACTGTTAAGACTTCAAGGTGCGGCGGCAGCACGCCCGAGTGCGTTCAATCTACAGGCCGCCCTCTTGGCCACGAGCTGAACGGGCCAGGGACGGCTTCCGCCTGGCCCCTGGCCGCCAGTCGAGGGTTGCTGCGTGCGAGTACCCCGACCCTATGTTGCGTAGACCGGAGAGGTTCGCCATTGCTAGTGGCAACAGACGACTAAGAGGAGCACGTGCCACCAGCCCCCGCCCCGCCCCGCCGGCCGCCCGGCACCTGCACACCCGCGCCCGCCCGCAGGTCCCCGCCCCGCCCCACCCGACAGCGGCGCCAGGCGGTGCGGGCACTGGTCCTTGAACACGCGCCAGCTGCCGCTGCCGTCGCGCCACACCACTAGCGGCATGCCCAGCAGCATGATGGGGTTGGGCCGGTCGGGCAGCAGGTAGTGCTCTGGGATGAGCGGCCACCAGTGCCTGCCGGGTCGGTGCGGGTGCGGATGTGGGTGAGGCGGAGCGTTACGGCAGCGAGGTGCGGCAGCGCGGTGGTGCCCACGCGATGACCTAAGTAGTGGTGTGGGACTGAGGGCCGCGTATGGCAGCGTGGTGGGGCAGTTGCTGTTAGTATGTGGTTTGTTGCTCCGTGAACGTAAGGTGGATTCCATGGGGGTGGGCGCCCGGTCAGCCGCCAAAGAGGAGAGGCAGGAGGGGTTGGTTCAGCGGCCACCAGCCCCGCCTGCTTGCGCATGAGCAGCTCTCCTCAACACCAGCAAACTGGTCGATTGGGCCAAATGGTCATCGACCAGAGCCTCCGGCAGCCCAATGGGGAGTCAGGCCCACCTCGTCCATACGAACGGGGCAGAGCCCTGCTCCCCGGTCGCTGAGGTGCTGGCAACCTCCTGAGGAACCCCACTCCCCGCGGTTGCAGGCAGCGCGGTGACGACGTTTACCGCTGCTGGTGCTGAGCGGGCGCTGGTCAGGGGCGTTGGGCGGTGTCGGGCAGCGGCGCGGGCCCAAGGGGCGCACGCCGCACGCCTGTGGCGCACGAGTGGGCGAGGGGCAGGCCGACGGTTGGGACCGCACACTACACCACTTGTGTTGCGCGTGTATCGACAGGCGTAGCGCCCATGGCCCAATAGGGCGTTACTTTTGCATCACACTTGTGATCGCGGCTTTTACTACACCGCTGGTCGGCGTTGTGGGCGTTCGGCTGTGGCCGAGCCCGACCTACTACCCCTCCCCGCAGACTGCTCTCCAGGGCACAGACCTGCTACAGACCTGCTACAGAAGGCTCCGCATGATCCCAAGGTAGATGTTGCGGCACGGCACGGCCCCGAAGCGCATGGCCGCGTGGCACGTTCAGCCCGTTGTGGCAACGCGCCCGCGTGCATTAGAGTTATTGTACAGTATATTCAGTGTTTGAACAATGAAATGAACGTGTTGCTTGAGTTTATTGCCGACGAATGGCTTCGGTGCCCGAGGACAACCAGAGGCTCCCGATGCACCAGGTCACTTTATGCACTGACTGCATGCACATGCGCGCACAAGGCGCCATTTGGCTGTGTCGCATGCTCATAGTGATGTCGACCGTCATAAAGTAGATAACAAAATAGCGTGCGAGTATGCAAGTTGAGGAAGCCCTTCACGTCCTTGGACTCGTCCGGAAGGTCGGCCGTGCGCGCCGCTAGAATGCCTAGTTCTACCTAGATTTACCAATTAAACCTTGCATACATACAGCTGCAGCTGCTTTACGTGCGATTCACAGATTGCGGCGCACCTGACAAGCACCTGCCTCCCACCACCCCGCCCAACCCGACATCTCTCCCTACCTCTGACGGTGTGTGCAGGATGGGGCCCTTCCATCACCGGAGCAGATCCGGCGCGCGTTCAAGCAGCAGGCGCTAATATGGTAAGCCATGAAGCTGCAGTTGCACAGGGCAGGCCACATTCTCCTAAGCGCAACGCCCTGGCTGGCACATGCCCTCATCGGTCAGGTCCTGTACCGGCACGCCATTGCGCATGTGTCCCCGGTTCGTTTAACATTTGATAATAACAGCACCGTTCAGCCTCCCTCCCCGGTAGCACACCATGGCACGAGGTCAAGAGTCCATGCCACGGATTATGTGACCCCTTCCGGCTGCAGGCACCCAGACAAGCTGAGTGGGCGTCAAGCCACAGATACCCCCGCATCACCAGGCCCGGTCGCGGACCCGGTGCCCTCGCAAGAACAGCACACAGTCCTACACCCGCCGCCGAATGGCAGCACCTGGGGGCCAATCCCAGCAGGTGGTGTGGACCCCAGCCTGGCCGCAGGGCAGGAGGCCGGTGCACCTCATGCGCAGCAGCACGAGCAGCACATCCATCGTAACTACCAGCACTATAAGCAGCAGCACCACCACCACCACCACCATGATCAGTTCTCTGACAAGATTCACAGGGGCCAGAGTCAGCAACACCAGCAGCACAAGCAGCAGGGCGCTAGCGCCACGAGGGCAAGGAGTACTGGCCCTGACAGCGATCCAGGGGAGACCTTCAAGCGGCTGGCGGCGGCGTGCCACGTGCTGCTGCAGCAGCGGCGCAGGGAGCAGCAGCAGCAGCAAGGCAAGGCGGGCGTTGGCGGGTTCCAGCAAGGGCAGTGGCAGGAGCAGGAGGAGCGGGAGGAGGCGTGGCTGGTGGATAGCCTGTCGGCGGAGCTGCTGCTGCAGGAGGCGGCCAGGCTGCGGCTGTCGGACTTCGACATGATGTTCCTGTGGGTCGGGCGGGGGGTAGGGCGGACTGGGGGTCTGGGGAGGTGTAGCGGGGTGGGCAAGGGGCACGGCGTCGTGTGGTTTGGTTGTGCAATGTGGCATGGGGCGAAGTGGAGCGTTAGTGGCAGGGGAGGCAGCGAGGCGCCGTCAATTACACGTGGCGTGTGGGACCATGTGCCGGCCTGCGGCCATGGCCCTTTGCAACCCCAAATGCATGACTTGAGCGTGGCACATCCGAGCGGCAAGGACCTCCCCTGGCTGAAGGCAGGGGCAGTGGTTAAGGTGCCGAATTGCGGCTTCAACAGAAGAAGGTATGCAGGCAAGCAAACAACCGAGCGCTGGTGCCTTTACTGGTTTCTGCGCGCAGGCACATGCGCGCTGCGGCCCTGCGGGGTGACCTGGCGACGGAGGAGGGTTCGGGAGCAGGCGCGGTGCTGGGCGTGTGGCCGGACGCGGTGCAGTCCATCGACGACATCTTGCGGCGGATACGCATACGGCTGGAGCGGCGCAGGCAGCGGCAAGGTGCGGCCTGTGGTGCGGGGCAGGGGTAGGGGCAGGGGTTAGGGGCAGGGGTTAGGGGCAAGGTGTGTGCAGCATTGACCAGGGGCGCGAGCCGGGGTGCTGGCATGGAGCGTGAAGGTTTAGGAGGGTGTTTCGGTGGTGGCGGGAAAGGCGGTGGGCGGGGGGCATATGTACCGTACTCCATGCGTTACCGGCTTGAGTGGCTCACTTGCAAGGGCCCACCGACAACCTTGCCGTTGGCCGTGACCTTTTGCTCTGTCGCCCTGTCGTGTTGCTCGCAGGCATCCCGTCTTCCGCTACATCTCGCACAGCTGCTGGCAGCTTCCGCGGGCCGGCGGCCTCCAAGTGGGCCCTCCTGTACGATTTTGTGGCGGACATGGTGGCGGCGCCGCCAGACAACGACCAGCAGCAGCAGCAGCAGCAGCAGGAGGGACAGGAGCAGGAGGGGCATGGCGTTGGTGGCAGCAACTCCAGCACGGAAAGGTGCACAGTCCGGGCATGGGGCAAGCAGCAGGGGGACCTAGGGCTGCACGTCGGCACGGCCGTGGGCGGGGGGGTGCCTATGCGCAAGCGCGGGCGGCTCCCGCGCGGGTTCTACCTGACGTGGCTGAGGCGACTGGTTGTTGCTCGGATAGTGTGGGGGTTTGTAAGGGGCTAGGCCACCGGGGCGTGTTGGCTGGTGGAGCGGAGTGTTTCCGGTGGACCAGCGTTGAGAGGGCGCAGTGCTGGCCTGTTGGCGCAGCCGCATCCGCGCCCTGAGAGTGTGGTGTATTCAGTATCGCTTGAGCTGCAGACACGTACGCTAGAGCTGCCTAGCTCGCTCTTGAAGGGCCTCCACAGACATGTTTACGTGTACCAGATGTACAGTGTTATGATGTGTGGTGTGTTGCTTGGACCGGCGCCTGGACGGGCTGGAGGCAGCTATCTTTGGGGCTATAGACATGGCCTCGCTCTGCATGCGGTGCTGTGTGCCACGTCAGTGTGGAATGGTTTCTAGATGGCATTATCAGCGTAATTTACAAGAACCGAGGACAGCATGTCACGCGTGCGGAAGTTTAGCATGGAAAGGTCTGAGGTTTGACAGGATGAGAGAACCATAAATAGCAGGTGGTTGACTCCCTCAGAAGGACATCTTCTGGGCTCCCCTGCTGTGGGAAGGAAACAGTCGTTAGCGTTTTGTGCCTGACACAGTCCCCGCCATTCCTTCAGGTTGATGGAGGACATGGTGTTGGTGGAGGCTTCAAGGAGCCCCAGTGCTATTACGGTATGAGCAGGGCCTGGCAGGGCCTGCTAAATTGGTCCATCAGCATTTCCAACAGGTGCTGATGGAGCAGGCATCACAGGATTTTGATGATGATGCCGTTGTAATACTGGATGCACCGAGCGGCGTAGCGTGCGGACGGTGAATCCACATGCAGGTGCGGACTGCTGAGTCCAGAGTGATGGTCAGCAACGGAGACCAAAAGCGGTCGGAGGCACTACGTGAGCGCACCAGGCAGCAAGTGCCGGATTATGGGGACGGCAGTGCAATGCATGGCGTTGAGTGCTTATCCTCGTGGACCAAGGCTTGGCCAGACTGCGTAAAAGGTAGTGCCTTCTTGCCGCACGCCGTGTTGTACGCCGAAATCGTACAGTCCGTTGCTACTAGCTCGTGATGAGGGCCGGCTGTGGAGTACTGATATACTGCCACGAGCTCCTGCTGCTTGGTGCAGGGGCGGAGGGGCTACGGTACGGGCTACAGTGTTCCGGTCTTATTTGGCGGAAAATTCTGACCGTTCATAATTTCGTACCCTTCGGGTCTGAAAATCCTGACAATCGTACACCTTCCAGGATTTCTAGGCCAATCCTGGAGGCAAAACCTCTTGAAAATCCTGATTCGGTCAGAATTCTGCCTCAAATAATCCTGACAGGCAGCCACAATGGCCGTCAAAATCATGATAATCCTGAAGACCGGGACACTGACGGTGACTGTGTGACCGGAGGGAAGGAGGTGGTATTTTGGCGGGAGATGAGCCCGGATGTGGAGTAGGATGCCAAAAGGACGGGGGTTATGACGTGGAATGACCGAGCCATTCGGCTACGCGTGGCAGTACTCCTGGCCGACTGCATGCCATGCCGTATGCTGGGCATGCGGGTCCATGGTCTCCCATCCCGGCGCTGTCCATGGCAGCTCTTGGGGTGCTGGGTTGGCAAGCAAGCCGTGGACGGGCACTACAGACACACACACACACACACACGTACCAAGATGTTGTTAATGGTGGACGGCAGGCGCACCAGTGGGATGCAATCCAGTTGAGGCGAGTCCGCCGATCCCCCAGCCGGTGCCACAGGTACCGTACTGCAGCCACACCAAAAGCACCGAGCCCTGCCCCGAGCCTTGTAATAAGGCCAAGGCGATCTTCATCTTTGGCCCCTGTGCAACCTGCCTCCCGCTCGCAACCGACACCAGCAGCGAGCGCACTGGACCTCCGTCGCAACAACCCAAGGGACCTTCCATGCTTCTGCCGTACACGGCGCGGAGGTCGCATGGGCACACAATGGGAAGGACGCAGTAGTCAGTACATACAAGGCACGGCATACATACAGGGCACGGCATGGAGCATCAGTTCGTTGGGCAGATGCACTCTCACAGGGCCTCTCCCAGGCTCCAGTGGACGCTCCACTGCGTACGGGCCAATGCGATGGCAGCCCGGCCTTCTGACCATACTAACAACTCACCAAACGGAGTGTCAACCACAAGAGGCATTTGGCACCACGCGGCGCTAAAAGCCATACTGGGCCTCCGGCTGCACGTATACCCAACCCCAACGGTCGGTGGTATCGGTGCTTACAACAAGTTCCCAAGATCCATTACGATAAGCAAGGCATCAGAGCGCGTGTATATTAGCGGCTGAGCTATGGTGCAGTCGTTTGTGGTTGCATGCAGGTTGCATGTCAACGACTGTACATCCACACTAAGCTCCGACTTGTGACTGTGCCTGCCCAGAGACCCTGCAATCGCACAGCACGCACATCATGACGTCTCGTCACATGTTCATATGTGTGGGTAAGCGCGATAATTAGTCTCCATCTGCGTATGCTCCAGCTTTCAGCTTGATTACTGTCAGCTAGCGCATGGTATGATGCTCATAACAACGACGTAAACTTTGGGGCAAAGTCGCATCGATGTCGTGCTGGTCCGTAAGCGAAACTAGTTATCGTAAATTCCACTGGCCTACGAATCAGTAGCAGGAAGGGGGCTGCCGTTTCCCAAAGGGATATGAACCATGGCTCATGACTGCAGCTCACCCCTTTTGCTTCCAAGCCGCCGGAACATGGCAACTATATTCTTGTTAGCATCCGAAGCTAAAAGTGTATTGCAGCTGTGCTCAACTTTGGAGCGCTGTGGGACGCCTCAGACACCTGCGCCATATGGTGCGGGCATCGTGCTCTTGTGCGGGCGACATGCGCATGCGCGCGCTGCCTTGGCCGCTGGTAAGCAGTTTTAGTACATGCCTTACTGAGGAACCCAAGAGTCTGGGCACAGCGTGCCGAGCGTCTTGGAGAGGCACTGGGACGGAGGAGGCACTGGGGCACTGGCACTCGGTATTCCTTGGGTTGCAAGTGTATCCACGCACAACGGTTCCGTATTTGGGCCGTGGTCCGGAAGCCTTTCAGATGGTAGTGGCATGGGCTAACTCCCTCATTGTCTGCACGTCAAGACACGTCCGCTGCCCGCTTCTCCGTCGCCTGGCTGCAGATGGGGATACGCTTCTGGTGGCCTTGCCGCATGACGCAAAAGCAACTCAGTCCGTACCGCTATCGTCCGTGCTGGACGATTTCCCCACTGACGAGCAGTGGGCCCATGTGGAAGCGGAGGCATGCGGCCGGGCGCTGCGGGGCGAGGCACCTCCTCTGACGCTGCAGCAGGTGCGTGTAGCAACGGGCTCCATACGGTATATGCCGTGTTACAGCCCGTGTTCTGCCTTGTGGCCAGCACGCATGGGTACCGTACTCCACACGACACCACAACACAGTAAGAACATCCGCGCACTGATGCAGTCACCATGTTGGCAGTATGCGGCGCCCAAGGCCACCGTGCTTCTGCCCAAGTTTCGTGACACTTCTCCTCCCCATTCCGCCCGAACCCTGGACCTTGACCCAGGTCCGCGACACCTGCGTACGGTTGGCAGGATTGCAGCGCTGCCTCATACTGGTCACGCAGGCAGCAGCAGCATTTCCGACAACAGCATGTGCAGGAACAGCAGCATCAGCAAAACCTGCCGACAGCTGCCGTTCCCTGAGCATGTCTCCCCGCGAGCTGGAGTCCGTCCTGCGGGCCAACCCACAGCTGCAGCAGCAGGTGGCCCAGCTGCTGCAGCACCCGGAGGTGGACGAGGCCGCCTGGCGGGAGCTGCAGGCAGGGCTGGAGCCGTGGGACCTGGAAGCTGCCAAGAAGCTGGCAGGGCCGGAGTTTGACCGAGGGCCGTCGCATGGTCAACGTGTAGACACAGCACGGCAAGGGCAGGAGCCGGACCAAAAACAGAGGCAGCGGCAGGGCCCAGGGGGCCGTAGGAAGCCGCCATCGGAGGTGGCTGTGAATGGGGCTGGGCCGGGCGGGAGTGGAGGCGATGTGCCGGCAACTTCCTGGGCGCCAGACACGCCCGCTGTGGCGCACGACAGGGGCACGGCCGACTGGGGTGCCGGCACCATGGCTGCCCACAGCCAGGGGTTGGCCGGCAGGGAGCCGTCTGCCAGGGGTGCGCAAGGCGCGGGACGAGCTGTCATGGCAGGGGAACAAGTCAACGGCAAGGGAGCTGTGGACACGACAGTGTCTGGCCGTGGCAGCCAGAGGGCCAGCGGTGCGCCTGGTCAGGCTGCAGCTGCGGGAGCGGCAGCGGCGGGTCGAGCTGCAGATCGCATTGAGGCGGAGGGGAGGACCGCACTGCGGGAGGACAGGGGCTCCGGGGGAGGCAAAGCGCGGTTGGAAGGTGACGGCCGTCGCCGTGGGGACAGTCGGGAGCTGCCAAGGGAACAGGAGCGCAGCCACAGGCGGGAGCGGGAGAGGGAGCGGGAGAGGGAGCCTAAGTGCGATGGGATGGGGGGCCGGGAAGGGTTGCCGGGGCGTGCCAGTACGGACGGTAAGGAGGATAAGGAGGCTGCGAAAGGGAAGCGGGAGAGGGAGCCTGACAAGGAGCGGGAGACGCGACGGGAACCGGATGGCGAGCGGGGGAGGGAAGCAGCGCAGGGACAGCGGGAGAAGCGGGGACGGACCGAGCCGGTGCGCGGAAAGGAGTCGGAGTGGGACAAGCGGGACAGGGTGCCTGTCGAGGAGAGGTTGGACAGGGAGGCAAAGCGGGAGCGGGAGCCTGGGCGGGACAGGGGGTCGGAGCTGGACAGGGATGGCGGGACGCGGGATAGGGATGCTGGGCGGGACAGGCGGGGTGCCCTGGAAGCCAGGGCCAGCGCCACGGAGGCAAAGGGTGGCGAGCAGCGGGATAGGGATGCTGGGCGGGACAGGCAGGGTGCCCTGGAAGCCAGGACCAGCGCCACGGAGGCAAGGGGTGGCGAGCAGCGGGATAGGGATGCTGGGCAGGACAGGCAGGGTGCCCTGGAAGCCGGGGCCAGCTCCACGGAGGCAAGGGGTGGCGAGCAGCAGGATAGAGATGCTGGGCGGGACAGGCAGGGTGCCCTGGAAGCCGGGGCCAGCTCCACGGAGGCAAGGGGTGGCGAGCAGCAGGATAGAGATGCTGGGCGGGACAGGCAGGGTGCCCTGGAGTCCAGGGGTAGCGCCACGGAGGCAAGGGGCGGGGGGCAACAGCTGCCGCCGCCGCCGCCGCGGCCGCCGGCAGCACTGCGGCCTCTGACGGAGGAGGCGGAGACGGCCGAGCAGTGGGCACGGCGGGTCCATGCTTACCTCATGCAGTGCCAGGACCGCAGCTGCCCTCTGGTGGAACTGCGCAGGTGGGTGCCGGCATGCGTGGGCAGGGGGGCGCTTGGGTGCACCGCATAACTTCTTTCGTTGTAGGCTGGTCCAAAGAGCATGTTGCTGTTCGATAGGTGGCGGACGGTTGAGGCCATGCGGGCGGTTAAGCAGTCTGAAATAACCATGTGCCTGTGTTCCTTTCGCCATCTGTCCTACGGCCCTGCTGTTACCCCTTGCATGGAAACACCTTTCACACTGAACTTACATCATCAACACTCGACGTGTGTTTGCAGGGTTGGGCTTGCCATCCCCGCCCGGTTCTTGCACCCCCCCGGCCTAAGGCCCATCGCCCCCTCCACCTTCCTGTACAAGTTCTCAAACCTGTGGAACCTGTCGCCCCATAACTCTGGGCCCATACACCTCATCGCCATTCCCCTGCGGGAAGATGCCCGTGACAGCGGTAGCCCACGCGGTCCCCCTTCCCCTCACACTCGTGGCCCTCACGGCTTCCGTGACCCTGGCCGTAGCGGCCCTGACCCTGGCTGGCGCGAGCGGCCCCGCAGCAGCAGTCAGGACAGGGGCCGGAGCAGGAGCAGGAGCCGGGAGCGGACAGGGTACTGAGTGCGCGGGGGCGGTGGAGGCCCAGTTGCAGTGGTCGTTGCGACCCCGGGCTAGCAGCTCGTCGGCAGTGGCGGTGCCTGGGCGTCTGCCGGCGTGGTGGTGCGCTGCTGCAGGGGAGGCTGGCGGGTGGAGATGTGGATGGGGCAGGGCGCAAAAGGCTTGCTGTCAGGGCTGCGGGCGGCAGGCGGGTTGGCTTGGGCTTGGGCTTGGGCTGGGGTACCCGGGAGGCAAGGCGAAGGCGGGGACCAGCGGTGAGGCGGGCGTTTGGACGGGCGCGCACATGCACGACCGGCCGCGAAGGGCCAGTGCCAGGCGCAAGGGTGTGGGCGCTCAGAGGGGAGGCAGGGTAGCGCACGGCGCAGGTGGAGTTGTAATGCGCGTGCGATGGCTGCTGGGCGTTCGCCATCGCGTGCAAGGGGAATGAGCGGGCGGGTGCAAAGCAGGTACTGCATCGTGACCCGCATAGCGGCTTGTCGTTTAGATCTGAGGCCCCAATGCCGCCACGTGGGTCGGCGTTACAGTGTGTGCAGGTGCCTGCGGCTGGTGCTGGTCGGAAAGGTGGCCAACGAGGTCTCACAGGGCGGGGCTTGGTGCGCTAGGTGCGCTAGGTACTGACTTGTGACAGGGCCAGCGTGACGACAAGGGGGCATCGGGCTTCATCACAGTTCAGTAAAGAACAGGCTTCTGGGAACAGCCCATGCCTCCCCTCAAGTGGCGTGTGTTTCACCTGAGGTGTTAAGCCCAAGCTCGGCTATGTACCTTGCAGCATATAGAATCCTCAGCTCATAAATGTCGACATGTCTGCATACCTTGCTCAATTTGAGGGGCAAACGACCATCCACAGCCTCTCCCACTCCTCGCCGAAGCACGGCGCAGCAGCCCGGGAAGTGGGCTCGCGCACCAGCTCGCCCACTTCCCGGGCTGCTGCGCCGTGACCCGCCTGGCAGTGCGTGTTCAGGCGGCTGTCCATCACGTCGACGAACATGGAAACTTCCGGATACTCCAGGCCGCGCGTTTGGAACCAGGTCCAAGACGTAGTGGTCCCACGTAGTGGACCCGAACTCGTCGACCAGCAGTTGGTATATCTTGTCGGCGATGTAGTGCAGTACTTCTGCGTCTGGCGTCGTGAGCACCTCCCCCAGCAAGGCCAGGCGGTCTTGATAAGCGTCTATACGACCATAGCAAGGAGCACAGGGTCATTCCTCTCCCCACCCTGAGCTCCTATCGCACTTAATATAGCCTCCTCCCTGGACAAAGCGGTCCATAGATGCCGACAAAATGTCAACGGATAGCTATAAGGGCGTGTTCACATGCGGTCGGATTGGGTTCAGCGGATTCGCGGCCAATCCCGTCGTCCATTCACACGCACACGTGCCAATCCGGGTTAGGGTGAACGGATTCCCTTGCAAACTGACCCCTAGGCTGCCCCCCGCATCCCCATGCCTCCAATCTGAGTTGCTATGTATGCAATCTTGCATCTACGACGCCGCAGTTGCGTTCCTGGCCCCTGGCCACGTGTCCATGGTGGCATGCTCGGTGGCCTGTCGCATATCCCCGCCGCTGCTGAGACTTCAACCCATGGTTCGCATATGTATGGCTCATGTTGATACGACAGCAATCGCTGTGTATCCACCACTTCTGCTCGGAAACCACTGCATGCCAAACGGTATGTTCTGTGAAAGGAATCCCACGGCACCCGTCGTTAAGTTGCTACTGCACGCGCTCGAGATTCTAAGCGGACTTACCATTACATCTTTCGCGCTCAATCGGACGCGCTGTTGCAGGCGGGGCAGGACTCTAGCGCGAGGGACGAGGGGCGTCGTCTGGGGCGCCCTTGCACCTAGGTTGCATACTCTGATACGACCAGCAAGCATTTGGCTTGTACTGTTTTGAAACTGCAAGATGAAACTTAGGGAAGGGCAGTGAAAAAGGCGTATGTGGCAAGTGTCTAAACCGCAGCAGGGGCGGACTCCCCTGGCGGCCTTAGTACCCCGCAACAGGGGATCCCGCAACAGCGATCACAGCCGCCTGCCACTCACTTGCTTTGCCTCGCGACACCCTGGCTCCTAACACTGTACGCCTATACCTGTCTCAGGCTCATATTACCTGCATCCCGCACCGCATCCACCACACAGGAGGGGCGGTGTGCGCTGGGTCGTGCGGCCACAATGTCCGGCATATGAGTGCTGTGGGTCTGCATAGCATCTTGCAGTTTTGCAACCTACAACTCTTCAACCGTTCCGGCAATACCGTTGCGCATGTCTGACACGAGCTTCGTCACATGACATGCCATTCACAGGCAGCGTACGGTGACTAGGCCATGCCGCCCACTCATCCAAGTGCTACCACCTGTACGTTCTTCTGACATGCTGCTCACCTATCAGACCCGCACTGCGACCGTCCGCCCCACCCATGCCATCACGAACGACGTGCAGTAAGACGATTGCACCGCTGAGCCGCACATGTGTCGCACCCACATGTTGCCCGCATTTTGTCAATAGCTTGGCTACATCCACATGTTGCCCGCGCGGCAGCGCGGCCATTCGCCCGTGCCCAAGTACGGTACTCGGTGCGCGTCAGCCGAGACAACGGGCTGTGCCAGGCAGAGTGCATGCATCCCCTCCAGTGTCCCTATTGGTCACACTGTGCAACATCATTACCTAATGAACTGCCCCGTGATGCGTGCACATCAAGCATTCGCGCTTCCCTGCCACCCCAATGTGGTGCACCGGGGCACACCCTTCACCACAACCGTGACAATGCCTGCTCACCACCACCCGCCCCGCTCTGCCCACCGCGAGCCCCCAGATCCGTCGCCGCTGCCGCAGCAGCAGCAGCATACCGGTAGCACTCCTCTCTGTGCCCCGCCCGCCAGTGCGCTGCCTGCCAGCTCCTGCAGCAGTACCACGCCGTGCCGCACACGCTGCATGCCACGTGCCACTGGCACGCCTCTGCCTCGCCCTCCCCCTCCGCCGGCAGCACCACGCACCCAGGATTGCTGCATGGCCGCAGCAGCGCCCGCAGCTCGCACAGTGGGGGCAGGCCCTCCCACCCCTTGACTATCCTGTCCGCGCAGCTTCCTGCCACCCTCCAGCAACTGCTTCTGCTGCTGCACCTGCTCCTGCCCTGCTGGCGTTGCTAGCACACCACCGCCGCTGGCCCACCGCTGCAGTGCCCAGCAGCCCGGGGCCGCCCAGTCCTCCATGGCCTCCCTTCTACGCCCATAGTAGAGCTGCAGCAGCGCCTTCAAGGTCTCCGCCGGCCACAGCTGGTCACCCGTGGAAGGCTCTGCACGGCCTGTAGCAACCACCGCGCCACCTGTGGACAGGAGCGGGTTGTCGTACCCGCACGTGAGCTATGTGCTGCTGCGCCGCGGGTGATCCGGACTGCAGCTTGCAGCTCCTGCTCGTCCCAGAACTCGTTTGCCACCAGGATGGCGGCTGCGGCGACCAGGTTCATGAGGAGCAGCGCCTCTGCTGCCTCCTGGGCCCCAGCTCCGTGGCAACACGCCCCGGCATCGACTGAGGCAGCTGGCCCTGACGCCGGCAGCTGCGCCGCCCTGCCCACCAACCGTGGCACCAGCTCCCTCAGCGCGCTGCCCACCAGCCCCACCACCCCCACCTCACGCAGCAGGAACTCCCGCCAGCAGCGGCAACGCAACGTGCCACTGGCCCCACCACCGCCGCCGCCGCCGCTGCTGCCACCGCTTGCTATGCACAGCCCGTATCATTCCTCGATCCCTAAGCCCGGTCCTTCTCGGCTCCCCTCCTGCCACTGCTCCACGAACACCTCCTGCCCCCGCCCTGTTGCGCCCGTATCCGGGCCCGGCAACCCGCCGCCTTGGCCCACACCACCGTTCTCGCCCGCGGCCCGCCGACCCACCGCCACGTGTGCGCACAGCACCGCCACCCACTGCAGCACAGCCGCCCAGCACTGGTCCACCAGCTGCATTGCGTCGCCACGACCGCCATGACCGCCATGCTCGGAGCAGCTGCTGGCCCTGCTGATGCCGCAATAGCTTGGCTCCCCCAAGTCCCCACTGTGCAGCACAGCGCCCGCCTCCGCGGCCTGCTGCACAATCCGTGCGAGGGCCGGTAGCCACCTCCACGCCCCATAGGCCTTCAGGACCACCATGCGCTGGGACAGCAGCTGCCGCTGCTGGTCCTGCTGATGCTGCTGCCCTGCTCTGCCACCGCTGCCCCGTCCCCCGCCCCGGCTATCCAGGAGCTGGGCCACAGCACCCGCTGCCGCCGCCACCGCCTCCACGCAAGCCGCACCGCCACCGCCGCCAGGCCTAGCTGTACTATAGCCGAAACGGCTGAAACCGGTGCCGTACAGTCGGTCCAGCAGCTGCGGCACCAGGTGCGGCTCCCAGTGCAGCAACAGCTTGCGCAGCGTCGAAATCAAGGACGTTGGGACCCTTGTGTCGGCCGCCAGTACCAGCGAGTACGGCAGCAGCAGGGAGTACGACAAGTCGCGGTGATCTCGGCTTGAATCATGGACGGTGGGCGTGACGGTCTCGGGCTCGGCCAACACCTGTAGCATGCGTGCTGCTGCCGCGGCGGCTTGCGGGCAGCTGTATGAGAAGCTGGAGCTGGAGGTGGTTGTAGTGGTGGCTGCAGGCGGGGTTGCTTCTAGGCTTGCGGTGGCTGCCGCAGCCGCGGACACGCGGCGGACGAGCTCCTGGGTGGTGCGGAACAGGCGGCCGTCGGAGGCTAGCACGGCCCGGTCTGGCGGCAAGGCAAGGGTGTGGGGCGGGGTTTAGGTGGGAAGTGGACGGACACGGTGGCAGGCAGGACCACGAAAACTATAAGCAGCAGCGTAGCAATCGTTTCCCTTAACCTGTCATGCAGCACGCAGCGGTCAAAGCTGCAGTACAGGTATATGCATAAGACAATTGATAGTACACTCCTGCCCACCCTCGTGCGTGAGCGCCTCCAGCTCCCTGCCCAGCCCCAGCACAGCGGCCAGCTTGGCCACCGTCCGCGGCCGAGCGCGCGCCATGCTGCTGCTGCACGCCGCCTCGGCAGCGAGGCCGCCCCACCGCAGCAGCGCCGCGGCACGCCCTGCTTGCTCCCCTCCACATGCCTCCCCACGCGGCGCGGGCGCAGAGGGCAGCAACGCCAGGGTGTCCATGAGTGCCTGCTTGGCCTGGTACGCGGCTGCGGTCTGCTCCAGGTCGTCTGCGTCGGCCAGCAAGTGCTGCAGCAGCCAACGCACGGCAGCCTCGCGCAGCAGGCACGCGGTGGCGGTGTGGTGCAGGGCGAGGGCCAGACGCGGGGCAAGCCTTTGTTCCGCGCCGCCCCCGACTGGCTGTGCGGGCGACAAGGAAGGGAAGAGGGCCAGCAGCGCGGAGCGGAAGGGCGCGGAGGTTGGTGGGCACCTGTGCTGCTGCCGCCGCCGCCACAGTCGCCGGCGGCTGAGCGCCGCGGCGTCTGCAATCCAGCTGCTGGTGCTGCTGCTGCTGCTGCTGCTGCTGCATTTGCACCTGTTGGGCTGCACGCGACTGCCACCGCTCTAAGCCCTCGTCCAGCACCTGTGACAGGCTGCACAGCTCCTGCTGCTGGTCCGTGGCCTCAGCACCGTGTAACGCCGCAGCCGCCGCCACCAGCCGCGGTACGGCACGTGCCAGCTTGCCGTCAATAGCTGCTGGCGTCATGGCCGCCGCTGCCGTCGCCGTCACCAAGGTCGCCGGCTGCGCTGCCCCCATGTGTTGCGTCCCATTCTCAGGACCGTCCTTGTGCTGTGTCCCTGGCTGAAGGACGTCGGCAGGCGGCCCCCACCCACCCCGGACCCATCCCCCGCATGCCAGCCGCCGTCGGCGTCCCCACAGGGCTAGGCGCAGCGCACTGCTCCCTGTGCCCCGCACGCCAGTGCGCCGCTCGGCACTCGCGGCAGCAATACCACGCGATGCCGCACACCCCACACACCACCTGCTGCTGCTCAGCATCGGCCTCCGTCACATCCTCCGGCGGCAGTACCACACACCGCGGGTTGCTGCACGGCCGCAGCAGCGCCCGCAGCTCGCACAGCCAGGGCACCTGCTCACCCGCCTGGCCCAGCCACGCCGCACACCCACCCGCTGCAAATTCCAGCAGCTGCTCCTGCTGCCTCTGCCGCACGCTTCCGTCCCCACCAATAGCGCCTTTCTTGTGCTTGTGCCTGCACATCTTCTCCAGGACCGAGCAGCCCGGTTCTGCCCACGTGCCAGTTCCCACGCAGCCTCCCCCTGGGCCCCCTCCGCGGAAGTGCTGTGCCAGTGCCTTGAGTCCTTCCGCAGGCCACGGACGTGGGCACAAGTGGTGCAAGTCAGCCGGATTTTCGAATTGGTGGGCACAGCCCTTGTCAGCCAGTGGAGCCTCCGGCTGTGGCGACGGCAGAGCGCCGCTTGGGCTGCCGCTGCGGTTGAGGGAACTGAGTAGGCTGCTGTCCGGCGTGAGGGCGTCAGCCGTGCCGCAGCAGCTGTCGTAGCAGCTCGCCTCGCCGCTGCTGGTGCTGACCTGACTGCGCAGGTCGCGGACTTGCCTGCTGCTGCCGTCCGCGCTGCCAGGGTTGGCGCAGGCGGCAGCATTATTGCTCCCCTCGCTCCGATCACCGCTGCCCTCCTGGCCCCGCAACGTGTCTGTCCCTCCCTCGCCGTGTCCTCTGCCCACGCCACCGTTGCTGCTGGTTGCCACGCTGCCACCAGCAGCCGGCTGCAGCGCCGCTTGCAACTCGGGCTCGTCCCAGAATTCCCGGGCCACCAGGATGGCAGCGCCAGCCACCAGCCACAGCGTCTCCTCCGCCGCCTCCTGCCTCTTGCCGCCACCCGCTCCCTGCAGCTGCTCCACCCTGCCCACCAAACGCGGCACCAGCTCCCTCAGCGCGCTGCCCACCAGCCCCACCACCCCCACCTCACGCGGCAGGAACGCCCGCCAGCAGCGGCAACGCGACACACCACCCCCGACGCTGCTGCTGCCATGCACGGCGCACCTTGCACACCCACCGGCACGAGTCCTCCCGGCCCCGTCATCCCCACCCAGCCAGCAGCACAGCGCTGTTGTGCCCTCCTCCACCTCCCAGTCCTCCTGCTCGCTAGCGGCCGCCTTCCGGTCCTCCGCTTCCTCCTCCCCAGACGACAAGTCCAGCTCCTGCACACCCCAGCACCGCCACTGCAGCCTCAGCCTTGAGCACAGCACCACCACCCACACCAGCACCACCTGCCAGCACTCGTCCCCCAGCCCTAGAGCACCCTCGTGCGCCTCACCAGCAGTGCTGCCACGGGTTTCCACTTGCTGCATATGGGTTGCCCCCTCATCACAGCAGTTCCAGCGCAAGCCGCTTCTGGCCTCCACGGTGTGCTGTGAGACACGTGCAAGGCCTGGAAGCCACCTCCACGTGCCAAACGCCCGCAGGCAGGACAGCTGCCGGCGGGCCTCCATGACAGCGGGAGCCTCCCCTACCTGCCACATTGGCGCCTGCCGGGTCGTGACTGGTCAATGCTCCCGGCCTAAGGAAGTGGCACGCCGCCGCCGCCACTGCCGCCGCGGCCTCGGCACACACCCCGCTGCTGCTGCTGCCGCTACTGCCACAGCCGCCGTAGCTGCTGCGGTTGCAGAATGAGTCTTGAGGAGCAGGTGCACAGGTGCTGGGTCGGCTGCCTTTGCTCTCCCGTGCACTGCCCACACCGTCCTGATGCCGCCCGCAAGCACGACCGTCAGCGGTGCTCCCAAGCTCCCTTTCCGCCAGCTGCAGCTCCCAGCGCTGTAGCAGCTTACCCACAGCCGCCGCGAGCGAGACGGTTGCCTTAGGGTTGTCCGCTAGCAGAAACTCATCCGGCATTAGCAGCGAGAAGGGACAATGGGCGGTTGGAACGACGCTGGCGGACGGTTGGCGGTTGGTGGCTGCGTTGGCAGGGGAACCTGGCTGGCGGCTGGCGACCAGGACCGTTGTGGTATATGTCCGGCGAAGGGCAAAAGCAGGGAACTGTGCCGCGGCTGCTGCTGGTGCTGGTGCGGCTTGTGTTGGTGGCGAGTAGGGTTTCGGACGCGGTGGAGGTTGGTGTAGGGGGTGCTGCTGCGGCCGCCAGGCGCTTGACGAGGACCTCAGCGGCACGTGTCACGTTGCCCTGGGCGGCCAGCGTCACTCGGTCTGGCAGGGGGACACATCGCACATGGCGCGTTGGGACCTCAAACCTAGCCTGGCACCCCGTACACGAGATGTCGGGAAGCAGGAAAGGCAGTGACACGGACCAAGGGTGCGTTTAAACGGTTTGCAGCGGCAGCACGGCACAGGCCCTACGTGAGCGAGGGGCAACCCACCATACAGCCGTGAGCACAGGACCGTTCATCAGTTGCCCGGTCGAGTCACTCACCTTGCTCTGTCAGCGGGCCCCCCGCGGCCTGCCCCAGCTCCCTGCCCAGCCCCAGCACAGCGGCCAGCTTGGCCACCGTCGTCCGCGGCCGAGCGCGCGCGATGCTGCTGCTGCACGCCGCCTCGGCAGCGAGGCCGCCCCACCGCACGCAGCAGCGCTGCGGTGCGGGCCCTGCCGCCGTCATCATCTCCTGCACTCTCCACGTTGGCATGAGGCGGGAGGAGCCGTAGGCACGCCATGAGTGCCTGCGCAGCCTGGTAGGCGGCTGCGGTCTGCTCAAGGTCATCCGCGTCGGCCAGGTGCTGCAGGAGCCAACGCGCAGCAGCCTTGCGCAGCAGGCAGGCGGCGGCGGTGCGTGCGGCGTGCGAGGTGGTGGTTATGGTGGCGACGGTGGTGCTGATGCTCCCCGCGGTGGTGCGTTGGGGGTGGTAGGCCGTCGTCAAAGGGAGGGAAGAGCGCCAAGAGCGCCGATTTGAAGGGTGCGTGGGTCATGGGGCTGGCAGCGGGGAGTAGCAAGCTGTTGACCGGTTGCCGGGACTTGTTTGACCGCCATCGCTCGAGGGCTTCGCCAAGCAGCTGTGCGAGGCACATAAATTCCTGGTCTTCGGCGCTGGAGTTTGTTGGGCTGTCCAAAGCTGGGCTTGAGGCGCCCTGCAGGGAGCCCTGCAGGAGGGAGGCCGCCGCCAACCGGCGCGGAATGGCGCGCGCCAGCATACTGGCATGGCAACCGGCTACTGCTGATCCACTGTGGCGAGGGCACGCGCAACCGGTGGTCCGTGCCAACAACAGGCAAAGACATGTCCCAGAACGATGCCCGAGTCCTTCAACGCTAGCAGCGAACTTCGCGTCTGGCAGCGACAGAGACGCAGAACCGTTATTATGATGCGGTCAACGCGGCAACCTCTTCCTTTCCAACAGCGATGCCCGAACACGTGCTCAAATTCCATCCTCGTAATGTGTGTGAATTCTGGCCTTGGAGTGGTACCGGAGCTCTCAGTTGTCGCTTGCTTTGGCGATCTCCCCCAGGCGTTTCGGACGGACAGCCCGTTACGTTGCCAAATGGCCACACGCTGCATCGCGTTGTTTGTCAATGCAAGCTGCCTATTGACGTTTGCACAGCAGTCCGTGTAGTTCGCTAAAGTGCCTATGATGCTCCTTTTGTATCCACCGTCAGTCGATGGGCTCAAAAAGGTTCCTACAGCAACCTCAACCCGCATGCTGTGTGCTCAACAGATATAAAGTTGCACATTTTATCATTAATGCTCACGCGAGCTCCTGACTTCGAACCAGGACCTTCAGACGGCAGGACCGCCGGTCTCCTGTTGCACGTGCCCATTGCCTGCGCGTGCGTGCCGGTGCCGCTGTGTAGGAGGGCTAACCGAAATGCACGTAGAGCCAGCCCAACACGGCAAGCCGTTACATATACATGCTCCACGGGCGCAAGGGGCTTGAAGGCAGCCTTGCAGAGACGTTGTTGCCTCGCGGCCCGAACTGAACGGGCCCCGCCAACGCTCCAGGCAGGGTGGCCCCGGTATGACATCTACACCTTTTCACAACAGCATATGGGCATGTGGAGACAATCTTAGCATGATCTCCCCTCTCAAATCCCCTGTCGTTGAACCGATGCGTAGGATTGGGTCTGGTCCTGTCTTGGTGGGAACAAATCTCTTGTTCCCACCGTTCTCCTCTCGTAGTTCCTCGCTGGGGGCTACGGGCAGGATCTACCGGCGTAATTGGCCCTACCGGTGTGAGTACGGTCAGGTAATTGGCCCAAGAGAATGGCCCGACCCGGCCCCGCGCGCACCCACCCACAGCAACCAGGACCAAGCAAATGCAGGCTGGGTGCATTGCTGCTCTGTGAGCCCCTGGTCAGCCTGCAGAATTGCCGCCTACATACAGACACGCACCGGTCAGCATCGGTTCAAAAAACTGCAGCATGTCGTTCAGCTGGAGGCGATCCGGTTGACGGAGGGCATCCACTTTGCGCAGGGGGCTTAGCGTGGCCCGCGCAGGATGTTGCAGTCCAGGCAGGCCCACGGGACGGTGGTGGCGTCAGCGTGGTTGATCCACCTTTGCGGACCACTCTGTCCAACACGCTTTATTCAGCAACAGACAAATGGACCATTGCTCTTGACGCCCTGTGTACACCCAGAGCCCGGTTGGGTACACCCACAACGCACCGAACCGATCTGACCGATGCAGGAACGCACATCGCAATCGCCGCATGCGCCGCACACGAGCCATCATGGGAAAGGCGGGTTTGCAGTTGCTGTCCTAAGCTAACGTCGCGACGCATTACATAGCGTTATATAAGACACCAATTCTTGCCCAAGCGTTCGGGACCGAAGGCAGCATTTTTCCGCAGTCGGGACGCATACCCGCACCAGGCCTTTTGCTAGTAGTATGGGAATTCACATGTAATTGATTAGGTAGTCTGAACGAATACTTGCCTGGGCCCTGGCGCTGGCCCCCATGGCTGCAAACGTGCGAGAGCCGCTGTTACCCGATCGCAACACGTTTTCTGCTATACTGGTAACGGGCGAAGAGTGGTTCGAGCTGACCTGGGGATGTGACCTGCTTCTTCGGGCTGGTTTAGTCCAGAACTGCAGCCTGCTCCACGCCCACGTCGCTGTCGTCACCGAACGCGGGCTGGTCGCTTGCCGATACAGGAGCAAAGGTCTGTTGCTTTGAATTGCACTCCACCGACAGCCGATTCTTTTATTCCCAAACCTGCCGCGAAAGCTATCGTGCTTGCGTGCAGCGGTAGCCGCGCTTTCACAGGCACACGTTTGCCTCCAACCTACAGTTGCGCATTGTTAGGACTTTGTCGTAAAGCCGGGTACCTTGACCACGTGCACAGCAGGTGGAGTGTCCCGGTTTCCGAGCTTTCGCTGCCTTCCCCGTGCTAGCTTCTGCACCCCTCCGCCACTCCTCAATCCAATCCAGCAACATCTGCATGCCCATGTCCCCCCAACAGATGGCAAGCAGCTTTTCCTGGACGACCCGCACAGCCGCGGCGCCACTCTCTCTGTCTCCGGCGGAGCGGTGCTGTCAGGCTTCCCCACTGTCGAGCAGTGGACCCAGCTTGAGGCAGACGCGTGCGGCCGGGTTCTGCGGGACGAGGCGCCTCCCTTGACGCTGCAGAAGGTACGTGCGCAGCAACAGCACCACGTAATAGCCGCGGGCCATCACGCTGTGCAACGCGTCTTCCTTGCTTGGTGCGACGCAAGTTGCGCTCACCGAATGGCTCGCACGCAGCACAGAAAGACGATCAGGCCGGTCGCCGACACTCCCCCGCCGTGCCCAACCACCGTGCGCAGGTGCAAGACACTGTGCACTGCCTGGTCCGGCTGCAGCGCTGCTGCAGGCTGCTGCGCGCAGCCATGGCCGCAGCGGCAGCGGCCGAGCCCCGCCGCCCTGCCCCCACCGCCCTGGACCTGCTGAGGACGGACGCGCAGCTGCGGCAGCAGGTGGGGGAGGAGTGGTCCCGTGGCGAGCTGGACCAGCAGCTGTGGGGGCAGCTGGTGGCCGGGCTGCGACCGTGGGACGAGGCCGAGGCCAGGAAGCTGACGGCAGCTGGGGGCGGAGGCAACGGGGGTCCTGGGCTGCGGGGGGCGGCGCAGGGAGGTGCAGGCAGGCGGGAGCGGGCTGACGGCGTTAAGCTGGAGGCACGTGGCTCGGCCGGCGTGACTGGCCCGGTGTGCGATGCAGTGGTGCCAGGATTGCCAGCAGCGCCGCCGGGCCCCGGGCGGGACGACGGCAGCGGTCGGCGGCGGCCGCCGCCACTGGAGGTGCCCCCTGCCGGCGGCGAGGCCGGGGGCAGTGCCAAGGGTCATGCTCCTGGCAGCAGGGAGGGGCCGAGGTCCGGGAGGGAGGGGCCGAGGTCCGAGCGGAGGCCGTCGCATCGGGGGGAGGAGGGCGCTGCGCTGAGTCCACGAAGCAGTGACAGAGGGCGGGAGGGTGACAGAAGGAGCCACTGGGATACGGAGGGCGATGGGAGGGGCAGGGACAGAGAGAGGGGTAGGGACGGGGACAGGGACAGGGACAGGGATAGAGACAGAGGCAAAGACAGGGATAGGGATAGGGATAGGGAAAGCGATGAGGACCGTGACGGGGACAGGGACAGGAAGCAGCGCGGCAGCGATAAAGGTTGGGGTGGTGGAGGAGACGGCGGCGGTGGTGGCCGAGAGTTGCAGCCAGGCCACAACGCCCGGGAGCGCGGTGGCAGTGGCGGCGAGGGGGCTGCGGGCGACGCGGGCCGGCATGGACGCGAACCGAAGCAGTGGACCGAGGCACAGTGGGCTGCCGACGTGCACGCCTTGCTGCTGCGCCAGCCGGGGCACACCGCCACCGCATCGGAACTCGCACGGTGGGTGACTGCTCCTTGCAGTACCATTCCCACCAGTACCGCTTCGTGGCAGTTTGACGCGTGGTTGTTGCTGCCATGTCTGGTCTATGGCAGTGGGCATACGCCCGCCTGCTCAACCAGACGGCAAGTGGCTGATGCGCGCACCTGGCTCGCAACAAATTGCCTGCACGCTAAACCTGTGGACCTGCAAAGCATGGCATCAACGTGCCCTGCACACCCTTCGCCCTACGCCCATGTCCACGCTCCCCACTACCCTTTGCTTTGCACCATGCTCCTGTACGTCCCTGCACCGCATCCTGCCTACACCCTCCGACCTGCGAACCCCACGCAGGGCCGGCCTGGCCGTCCCGCAGCACGTCCTGGAGCGCCCCGGCTCCCGCGTCAAGCTGTCCACCTACCTGCACCGCTTCCCGCACCTGTGGACGGTCGCACCCAAGAGCGTGGGGCCCCTGCGCATCGTGGCCGTGCAGCAGGGGCAGCTGCTGCTGCTGCCCCCCGCCGCACACCCCGGCAGCGACTGGCGCCCGGCCAGCCCGGTAGGCCGGCGCAGCGGGGATGGTGGGTGGGCAGTGGCCGCAGAGCTCGAGGGCGGAGGTTGGAGCAGGGACGGGGATGGCAGGCGGGCAGCCGGTCTTCCGCGGCATAGCAGGAGTAGAAGCAGGAGCCGCAGCAGGAGCAGGGAGCGGGAGGGCCGTGGCGCGGAGGACCGGGGCTGGGACCGGCGCAGGGGCATGGAGTGGGACATCGAGGAGCCCATGCGTCTGCCCGCCCCCGGCCAGCTGGAGACCGCTGCGTCACAGGAGCCTGACAGGGGTGAGGGCGGCAGGGAGTCGCCGCTGAGGTTAGGGGAGAGGGGCAGTGGACGGGGTGGGTACGGCGGCTCAGGTGTGGACTGGCGGAGTCGTGACGGGCTTGGGCCAGGGCCGTCGAGGGATTGGCGGCCGCCCAACCCGTGGGAGCCAGAGGATGATCAACCGGGGGAGGAGGAGACGGAGGAGCAGTACGTGCGGCGGCTGCATGCCTACCTGCTATCGATCCACCCCAGGAGTGCGGCAGCGGCGGGGCTGGGCAGGTGGGATCCGACGTGGGCGCGGGTGAGGGACGGTTGGACAAGCCAGGCTGCGTAGCCCAGATGAGGACGAAGCAGGGAGTGGGGAAAAGAGCGCACGTTGGGACGGCGTTCGTGCAAGGCGGTGCATGCGGATGGGGTGCACGTGTACCATGTGTGACGACGTGGGTCTGCCAGTCCACAGTGTGCACAGGCGGTGCCAAATGTCTGCACGCTGGGAGGGCAGCTGAGCTTGTCCGCCTGAGCTTTTACAAGGTGAACCCTCGCCCTTGCATTGGCCCTTGGCCATGTTTGGGGCCTCCCCGCATCCCGTGCCGCCCCCCACAGGCTGGGCCTGGAGGTGCCCCGACACCTGCTGACGTGCGGGCGCAAGATGACGCACTTCCTCAAGGACTACGCGCACCTGTGGGAGCTGAGCATGGGGGACGGCCCGGTGCGCGTCACCGCCAAGCCAGGGCCCGGCAGCAGGGCATGACGCGCACCGCACCTCGTATGCCCAAGTACCTTCGTGTGGGGGTTCACCCTGCGGGCCATGGTGCCAGCCGGCCAGCGGGGCCTAACGCGGCGGGTGTCTGTGGAAGCTGCGACCATACCTATTTTACGTTTTTGTGCAGTGCTGTACCCCAAGGCTTGGATTTAAACTGATTCAAATGCAGTGCTGTGCTGGTTGGCTGTGGCATGGTGCAGCTTTGGGTAGTCTGCCTAGCTACCGTACTTTTTAATGGGGCCGGCGCTGTCCTGATAGGTGGTACTTGGCTTGACCTGCTCCATTGGTGTGGCCAGAGGGTGACAATAGATTGAGATTGGGGGAAAGGCTGGGCACGCAGATTAAGATTGGAACCCGCTTCCTACGGATTGAGATTAAACCCAGACCCCTGATCACGCCGCACTCCTACGCAGCAGCCAGGGGTGTGGGCGTGTGGCTAAGTGGGGGATGGTTAAGCTACATGTTACGGCATGTTTGCTGTACCGACAGCTGACAGTTGAAGGCTTGACTCGCGTCGCTGCCTTTCAGGATTTGGTATGGTATGAGGCCATAAATAAACCAGAACACAATGTTAATAGTTGCTGCCTGTTATGCTATCCTCAGTTGCTCGTGCATAACATGAACGAAATGAACGTCGTTTTCCCTGCCGCTTGCCAAGGGGCAAGCACTGTTGACATTAACAGTAGGCCTGCTGGACAGTTAGCCTGCTGGCAGGAAGTGTTTGGTGCTTGTAGGCGGGGTGCACCAATGGATCACTCGGTGCCCTGTTCCTATCAGGCCACAAAACTTGAAGCGAGCCCACGCCAGTATCATGGTTATGGACAGGCGTTTTATGCAGAACATACTGGCAATGTTCAGTGTAGTTCTTCGGGGTGTTTGGGCTCACATGATGGTTTGGCAGGTCGCTATCGGCTATCGATGCTGGCGGCACTTGCAATATCTCGCATGCACATATGGATGGTTCGCGTCACTAGACTGCCCGCGAGGCACTCCGACTGGTTCAAACACTGGCGCGTGCTGGACGTAGGCTTGCGTAATCACTTCGCTTTCTTATGATACAAAGAATACTGCAACACGCAAGTTATGCTGCGTCGTGTTGTGCAGAAGACGCGAATTCGGACACCTCGCTTCCACTAACCACAGCTGGGCTGCACACGTGGCTGCACATGAAAGAAGTCATCTCAGTTGGCGAATACGGGGCTGACGGCCCATGGGGCGGGTGTATGGAGTGGGGGCAGCCCTAGGGGGGCAGCTGTAATCCTATCCGACCTTGGGGCTAACAAGATTGGAGATGCCCAGCGATTGGCAGCCCGGGGCCCGGATTGACCGGCACTGCTACCCTCTGGTGTGGCAAGGGTTTACCGAGCCGTGAGCTTGGCCCGTACAGTGAAGGGATGGGAGACCCCGTATTTGCGGCATTATTCCCTGTCCGCGGAGGAGCGGCACTGGGGTGTGGAGCGGGGCCAAAACTGTAAGGGGGTACCGAATTCACCAAAGGGTCTTTACTGGGGCCAGGGTCTAGCTGCACGGTGGGCGCGTGGGCCAGGGACCCAGGGTGGGCACGTGAAGCAGCGGGGCTCGTGGGCTGCAGGGCCGTGTACGGTAGATTGGGCTGGATTTAGGATGCGTTGCAGCTGTGGCAGAGCCCCGCCGCGGCGGCCCGACCCCAGAGCAACTGCACAAGCAGCTTCGAATGTGGCGCACGTGAGACCGAAGGGCGATGTGCAACAACTGGTAAGCGTTACGACAAGTGTTCCAATCGACACAGTGGCGCCACATCTGTGGATGTTCTTCACTCAACAAGTTGTCATTTGTACTCTAGCAGCTGGACAGAAGCAACCACGAGGACAGCCGCCTACCCTGGCATGTCTCAATGCACCGCCCCCAGCGCCGAAGGAACACCCCAGCGCTGTGCAGCGTACCACAGGCCACAGCCAGCACACAGGGTGAGACACTCGCACACTGCGACGAGAACCCCTTGCCAACTGAGTCGGCACGCAGCATGTTTCCCCATCGCTCCTGCCCCTGCACGCTCAAGATACGGTAAACGCTCATGCCGCACACTCAGCATCACTTGCAAAACATGGAAGGCACGAAGTGCTTGGCAAGCCAACATAACAGGCAGCAGCCGTACCACCCCTGCCCGGTTCTGCCCTGACGACCAGCGCCGCCAGGCTCCATGCGCTCCCCCAGACCCTCCCCTCCCCCCCTCCCTCCCGCCCCCGCTTCCGCCCTGCTACGGCAACGCCAGCCCACAACAAGCTCGGGCAACGCGATTGCGACGTTGTTTTTACGCCGCCGCCCTGTTGCTTCCTCCATGGGCCATTGCTGTGGTAAAGGGGACAGGCGTCGCAGTGTGCGAGTGGTACCGCCTTCCTGCCCGGGACCGCAAGGCCCCAGCCGTGTGCAGCAGTAGCACCCCAAAACCGCAACCGGCAGCACACAGGCAGTGCCAACCAGCATTTCCAACAAGTAACGAAATGGACAGCAACGATCAAGTGCGGGCCTAACTACCTAACGGCCAACGTTCTAGAAGTGCACGGTTGTCATCTTGCCCTGGCCCATCTCGTACACCATGTCGACCGCCTCGCTGAGCGCAACCTGCAAACAGGGGAGGGTGGGGAGCAGGGCATGTGGTACATGCAGCAGGACAGGAGGACCCGAGGGTGCCCGCACTGTGACCTAACAGCCTGGGAAGCGCAGCCGCAACTCCATGTGAATCGCAAGGTGCGCACCTGACCGAACCGCGTTATGTAGTTGGAGTTGAGCTTGAGCTCTTTGGGGGCGCCCTCCGGGTTGGCCTTGAGCGCCTGGGGGCCGGGGGGCAGGGCGCAGGGGCGGAGGGGAGAAGGTGGCCGTGCGTGTCGACATGGTTCACCTGGAGGGCTGAGGGCTGCCGGCGGGAGGCTTCGCGAGGGCATGGTTTTATTAGCGCTCAGGAAGGGTCTGAAAGAAGGGTGCCCGAACAGCCAAGGGGCCGCAGCACAGCGCCAAGCGCAGTACTGTGGCGGACACTGCGATATTGTGCAGTGCACAGCACGGCACCTGCGTCACACAGCGCGGCACCCCGCCTACCACCACGCCGCACCAACCCGCGCCCAGCCCAGCTTGCCCGCCTACCTGTGCGATGGCGCACGCCCCGTCGTCCTTGATCTCGTTGTAGCCCAGGTCCAGGTCCGCCAGCTTGCTGTTCTCAGCAGCCTGTCGGGCGGGCAAACATGCACAAACACAATCTACACTAGCAACAGCCCTTACTGTCTGACCTCACCGCACACCTCACAGATCCACATGCCCTGCCCCCCTCAAGCTCAGGCCCTCCCCAAACAACTGCGCCTGAACCCCCCGCGCATACCTATTCTTCTTTTTGGCGCTGCCAACCACCCACGGAGACAGCGTTGCCATACGCACCACACGTGGCTATCCCCACCTTGAGACCCCTGGACAGCAGGATGGCTCCATCGTTGCCCAGGCCGTTTCCCCGCAGGTCCAGGTGCACCAACGTGGCGTTGAGTAGCAGCAGGTCGGACAGCGCGCGCGCACCGTCGCCGCCGGCCACCTTGCACCAGCCCAGCTTGAGCGTCTCAAGCTGCGGCGGGCAGGCGGCGGTTCATTGGGTGTTGGTGGTTGTGCCTGCTTGTGGTAGCACTACTGTACGGCTCAGTGCAGCGGCTGAGATGCGCTGTGGGTACACTCGTCAGCCGGCGTAGCGTGTGATTTACACGCTCGACGCCAGGGGGCCTACTGACGCAAAGCGCACGCACGCCTCTGCGTTTCGCTCCCTGCGTCTTCTCGAGGTGGTTCCCTAAGCACCCCTGACACGTCCTAGGCGCGTGACAACGTGGCACACAGATTCGCACGGTCTCACGTGGTGGCTGCCCAAGTGATGCACACCGGCAGTTGAGGGAGGACTCACAACACGTGCGGTTGACTGATGCACCGGTCCACTGTGGAGGCCTGCCCCGCACCACCCGGACAGCACCCTGCACCAGCTCTTCCCTGTCCACCCCCTGCCCACCTTGGGCAACCAAACCGCCCCTCCTTGGGCGGCCCCAATCCACACCCGACGCACGCGGGCGCCTCGTGTGCACGCACGCGCACTACCACCAGCAGCAGCTTCCCTTGCTGCCTCCATCCGTGGCACCACAAGCATCACCCACCCCCCACCCCACCCACCTTTGGCAGCCCGAACTTGGCCAGGTCCACTACCGTCTTGGTGCCGTCGGGCCCCAGCGGGTTGTAGCCCAGCTCCAGGGAGGACAGCGACCCGTGGTTCCGGAGCGCAGCTGCCAGCGCGCCGACCCCCTGTACGGCAGCGGCAGGGGGAGGGTGTACGGCTGGGCAGAGAGCACAGCGACTTCGCGTCTGGGCTGAGTTGCGTGGGCATGCTTCCAAGTGCATACCCGGTACGGAAGGTGGCGTCATGCAATGCTGGCTTTCCGGCCGGCTTGTGCGCCTTGTTGGGGAAGGTGCCAAAGGCCCGGGCGTGGGCGGGGGCACGCGCGCGCACCTGCGGCCCAATGTTGTTTCCCCCAATGTCCAGCAGCGTGAGGGACTTGTTGTCGGCGATGGCATGGGCCATCTGACGGTGGTAGGGCAGCGGGGGCGGGGACAGGGAAGGCGGGGCAAGAGGGGGTTAAAGGTGGGGCACAGGTGGTCAGGGTGGCACTCTGCAGCTGCAACCGGGCACTCCCCAACAGGCGCCGGGGGCATACACCACACCCAAACACGCATACATCCACACAAAGCAGTGGGTGGTACACGGACGCGGCGCCCGCACGCCGTTACCTGCCGCATAGTCACCTTCACAAACACGTAGCTACACACCTCGGTGCAGTGCTGGACGATGCCATTCGGAAACGTGGGGCCCATGCACTGCTGTTGGGCGTCACCTTGCGTTTCGTGCCCTCCCGGCTCGTGCCTGGGGCCCAAGAGGCCACCACTGCGTCTCGTTCCGGTCATGGGATCCCGGCTCATGCCCATGGTGCAGCACCGGATCGCACATCGCGCCCTCCACACGACCTCGCCAACGACCCCGTCATCCTCCGTGCCGTACATCCTGTCCGTGCCGTACATCTCAACACTTGCAACTTCGACCATGCGCACCCGGCCACCCGCACCCGGCCACATGGCACGTGTCCGGTTCCCTACCCTGGCGATGCCGGTGTCCCCGATGTCGTTCATGTAGAGGTGCAGCTCCTTGAGCGAGCGCTTGACGGACAGCAGGCGCGTCAGCGCGGCGGCGCCCCCCTCCGACAGCCCGTTGTTGCCAAGGTCCAGCACGCGGATGTCGCCGGACCGCGCCTGGAGGGTGTGTACGGCAGGGCGTGTCGCGTCAGTGTATGACAGTGATTGTTGCTGTACAGCACTGGCAAAGGGAGGACAGAATCAGTACGCAAATTCTGCTGGCGCGGGAGGTTTGGCTGGGGTTTTTCTGCACGGCGTTGGCCCCTGGAGTGTACGACAGTGAGCAGGGCCGTTTACGGTGAGGTGCACGTTTGGGGCCCAGCACGCGGTCCCCGGTGGGACGTGCTGCGGCAGGCAGGAGCAACGGCATCACAGCGCTGCATTCCCGCACAGCATGAGCAGCGGGGCCAAGGGACGGCCCTCCATCCGCCCACGCCCACGCACCAGCAGCGCCTCGCACACCGCCGCCACGCCCTTGTCCCCCATCTCGTTGCCCTTGAGGTGCAGCTCCTTGATGCTGCTGTTGGCGCGCAGGGCGTCCGCCAGCGACAGGGCACCCTCCTCGCCCAGGTAGTTGTCCGTCAGCACCAGCACCTGAGGGGCGCAACCACATGGCCAACACCGTGCTTGAAAGGAGCGTGTGGAGCACGGCATAGTGCACCAGGACCCGGGAGGAACAGCAAAGCAAGATGGGTATACGTGGACGTCCTCTGGAGGGTGGGAGTTCGCATGTCCATGTCGGCGGCGGTTAGAGCGGTTGGCCGGCGCGTTGCATACCCCTCCCCTGATCACGGCACGGCGGAGCCGCCGCATCGCCACGGTGAGGTTGGAGCTGGAGCTCATCCGTGAGTGGGGAGCACCGCGACGAGCGGTTAACCCACCTCCAGAGTGGTGCTGGCGGCCACTGCGCTGGCCAGTGCCGCTGCGCCGTCCCTGTCCACGGCGTTGCCAGCCAGGTCCAGCCGCTGCCGCAGCGGGTAGCGGGTAGCGGGTAGCGGGTAGGGGGTAGCGGGTAGGGGGCGGGGCGGCAGGATGGAGGGGTAAGCGACGCGTGCTTCAGCACCATGAGGCACAACTGCGCAGGTTGCCAGCATGTATGCCACACGCTGGAGACCGGGGCTGAGGCTGCCAGAGCTACGCTGCGCTCACGTGAATTGTCTAATATGCGTGCGAGTCAGCTGTGTCGGTGGGCTCCCAGGCCGCGTGGGACGCACGGATGCGTGCTCGCGCGGGTGTGGCGCAGCGCGATGCGATGCCATCCCTACCTGCAGCCGCGTGTTGAGCTTGAGCGCCTCGGCCAGCGCGGCGGCACCTGCGTCCCCGATGCCGTTCTGGCCCAGGTCCAGCGTGGTCAGGTGCGGGTGGCCTGGGGGGCGGGGAAAGGAGGGGCAGGGGAAAGGGCGTGCATGAGGGGTGTGGGGTGAGGGGTGTGGGGTGAGGCATGGGAGCGTGGGATATGGTTGGGCTGGAGCGTGGCAGGCGGAGGGGAGGGCGATGGGATGTGCGCGGCCACGTCAGGAGTACATCAACCGCGGGCGCGAGATGAGCTTGCGGGCCTGGGCCCAGCGTGGCCGGTTGCGGGTGGCTGCGTGTTGCACCCAAGTTGGCCCCACAAGAGTGCACGGCTTTTATACGCCTGGCTAGTTTGTCCAAATGTTATCAGTGCCAACTTTGAGCTACACCTGGCCTTAGCGGCCCCACCTCGACACACACCCCGCCGTGCCTAATCTGCTACGTGCCCCCAGAAGGACTGCTTTCTTCACGGCCCGCCCCGCCCCAGCCATGCGCCCGGCGTCCCGCCCCACCCACCCGCCACGGCCTTGGCCACCTGCTCCGCCCCAGCGTCCCCCAGGCTGTTGGTGTTGAGCACCAGCGTCTGCAGCGTGGCGGTGGGCAGCACCTGCGAGGGAAGAAATAAGTTACTCAAGATGGCGTAGAACCACCCGCGCATGGCGTTAAGGGACAACCGAACCCCGCACAGCACCAAGCACATTACCTCCCAAGGGTACCCAACGGCATACCGGTGCTACTGCGCGCTTGCTTTTGCAGCGGCTGTCCCCGCCTGGCCGTACTTGACGCGCCTCCTAAACGCGCTCCTCCCCCCTTCCACCCGCCCACCAACCACCATCAACCCGCAGCGAGAGCAGCTGCCCCGCCCAATGTCCTCCTGCTCCGCACCGCACCGCACCTGGCACAGCGCCGCCGCCCCCAGCCCTCCCCCGATGCCGTTCTTGGACAGGTCCAGCGCGCGGCACACGTTGTTGAAGGCCAGCGCCTCAACCACGTAGGCCGTGCCCTCGTCGCCCAGGTTCTGCGTGCGAGGAAACGGAGGGTGCCGGACGTGGGTCTCTACAGCTGGTGTGGGGCTTTCCGTTAGAGCCATGACCGTCCACAGCTGGTGCAAAGCTGTTCGTACGTGGCTGCCGTACACGGATGCCGGCGCGCCATACGCCGTACCTTGGCCGACAGGTCCACGGAGGGCTGGTTCCGGAGCTGGTCGGACATCTCGTTGAGTCGGCCCTGGGCGTCCTTCTGCAGCTTCTTGTGCTGCATGCCCTGTGGGGTGGGTGAGGCCGAGGCAGGACGGCAGTCAACGATCAAGTATTTGCCAGATGCCTCCGGAGCTGCGAACGTGTCGTCTTCTGTGGTGTTGCGTTCATCTCATGAGGCCTCACGGCAGGGACCGGGGCTCGACCTAGCCCAACAGGCCAGTCGCGGACGACCCACATGGCGGTGGCATGACACCCGGCGCCGCACTGCAGTATACAGGCAACAGTCAAGGTTCCCTCACGCCACAGGTTCCCTCACGCCTCCTGAACCCAATGACACCAAATCGCGGACCGCCTGTGGCTGCCGCATCCTGCCGCGTGTCGTTATCTGCCATGCATGCTCCAAAACCCCAATGCGGCGCCACTACATGTACGCCGTGGATGCAGTGGGAGAGGCAGTGCGTTCGGTGGGCACAAGTGCATGGGGCTGCACATCTTTGCTGCATGGCAGTGTTCCGGATAGCATGTGGAACATTCACGTTGCATAGCTGCCGGAATATTGCTGACTTGGCGTGGCAGGTACCGGCGCCACGCCAGAGAGCCTGCCCAGCTGGCTTTTCCCGCTACTGGACCCCCGCCCCAGCACACGCACCTCCGCCACCGCTTGCGGCAGCACCTGCACAGCGGCCTTCGCCTGAGACCCGACATTCGCAAAGAACTTCTGGTACATAATAGCCAGTACACCGAGACCAGCGACAGCTGCCGCCACGACCGCGACGGGAGAGATTCCGGCATCGGCTCCTGCCGCGACCGCAGGTTGCGGTGGCGTGTCCGTTGCCATTGTTACACGCCTACGCGCTGCAGCCCTGGCCCGAGCATCCTGTAGCGAGGCGTCGCTTGTCCGGACTGCCTCGCTGCTCCCGAGTTGCGTGCGAGCACTGGCATCCTCCGCAGCTTTCACGACAAAAAGAAGTTTTCCAAGACGTCCATTGCAAGGCAAGGATAGGCCTCGAGGTGAAGCTGCGTGCCGAGACGAAAACGCCGGGACCAACGTGCTGCACCGCTGTGCGACGCTGCAAGCGCAGGCCGCTGTCATAGCCTGCTACTAAACTTATGTCACAGGTTCAACAGCTGTCGGCAAAAGTGATTGACCGCCCGCTCGGACGTCGAATGGAAGTGAAATTGCCAAGCAACCCAACGCTTAAAGGCCAAGACAGGTAGGTGTGTGATCTGCGAAGTCAGGCGACTGTGTCTGTGTCAGTGTGCATATTGTTGCTCGTCGCGGATCGTGCAAGCTGACCGTGCCACCCGCCATAAGCGAGCTGTACGTCCGCAGGGTACCAAGGCCCTGGCCCCTGGCCTTACCCGGACCCCCACAGAACACGGCAAATGCCTTTATTGAACCTCCCAGCTCCCAAGCACGTCGCCCCATCACACGCCCCAGGGGGCTCTCCTGCGCAAGTCTGCAAACACCCATCGCCATTTATCCACGCCAACGCTACGCCACGTGCGGCCCAGTAGTGCCCCGAGTCCACTCGGATCCTCCCGACCTGCCAGCCCCAAACTCGCGTAGTAAGCGCTCCCTCCTCCTGCCTTCACCCTCTCCTCGGACACGCTAGCCATGCACTCCGCCTACTTCGTCGCTGTGTGATCACCCCGACACGCCCACAGGCGTTTTACGCACAGCACGCCTCAACATGATTGCAGCAGTGGCTTGGGTGTCGCTGTACTTCAGCAACCCCTTACGTATCCACACGTCACCAGCAACACAAACACCGCGACACACATGCACGGGCGCGCCGCCCCTCTGCAGGATACGGTCCAACGGGGGGCAACAGGTAGACGCCATGGGCCCGTCATGGGCGCACCCTGCCGCAGGCCTGCCCGGTGGCCTGCACGGCCTGCGTGCATTCCACGCCACCGCCACCTGCGTAGCTGCTTCCCGGTAGCCGCCAGCATAGCAGGCTCCAATACCCCGAGACGCCTGGTCAGAGGCCACAGGGCACGTGCGGCCCGACACACCCTCCACCTCCCCTGCGTGGATGTGTGACTGACGCCCTGCACTGCACTGTGCGCTGCCCGCGTACCCCGCAACCAACCACCACGTCGGTGGGCGGTGCGGTGGGTGAGGCACTGGCCTCCCGCGCTTTCCTCCGACTGGCGTGCCATCACTCCTGCAGCTTGGGCGGCGGCTTGCGGCCCAACCCCACGGCGTAGAACTCACGACTCATGGACCTGCAGGGGAGGAGGCGACACAGCACCGCCGTACTGCCGTACTTAACTGGCCAAGGAGAGGGCAGTTTGACAAGAGTGCAAGCGTAGGTCCCTACACTACTTGTGTGTCGCTGCTGTGAGGCGGAGGAAGCACCAGGGGGGCGGTGAAGGACATCCCGCACAAGGTCATTGCTCATTGGTCAGGGTGCACGTCCTGCGGGCTGCAGGGTTGTGGGCCTGGGAGGCGCCCTCGCACGTGCACCTGGCCGCGCTGTGGGTGCCGGGGCCGCTGCTGCTGGCACGTGGCACCCCACCACCATGCGCGACACCAGCACGCACTCTCCATAGCACGCACCTTGCGCCCACTTGCTCACACTACACTGACGCCTTCCGTCCGCACCCCCTGGAGTTCATTCTCCGAACGCCATCAGCGCACACACACTTTTCGCAACCACAATGCACGCCACCCGTCGCCCCTTCTTCCTTCCAAACACTGACACACTCGCTTGCATCCAACCCCATGCACCACGACGTCACGTACCCACAGCGCTTCAACCTCTGTGCCAAGAGTTAATACACAAGTGGCCCACCTGCTTGCGTGCACCCACCCCAATCAAAGCGCCCACACCCGCGTGCGGGCGCTCGACATAGAGAACACACCCCACACCCCTGCCCGCATCTGCCGCGCCAACCTGTGAACGTCTTCTCAGCGCTTTGTCAGCCATACCCACACCCACCTGCTTGCGTCCACCCTCATGCGCGCCACCTTAGTGAAGTAGCGCTGCATATCGCGCAGGAACTCGTTCACGCCCGAGCCCTGCGATTAAGGCAAGGCGAAGCGCACACATAAAGACGCACACACACACACACACACACAACTGCTAGGGCAACCCAGGGGAGCGTCCCCGAGGGCCACCTAGGCTTGTGCCGGCGTTTTTGGGCCGTCTCTCTGCTTGCTGGGTGGAGTGCTGCGAGTCGGAGGGGTGTGGCCTGCTGGGCGTGCGCGTTTGTGCTCTTTTCGAGCTTTGGGCTCTCTGGTGGGGGGCGGGGGGTGCCGGGTTGGGGGTGCAGGGTGGGGGCCGTTGCTCTGCAGCCGGTTGCGGCGCGGTTCTGGGGTCTGGGCTGGGGGAGCGGGTGCTCGTGGGCTAGGGGCATTGGGTGGGGGCTCTTTGCCTGGGGGGGGGCCGTCAGGCCTGCTGTTCGCGTGGCGCCGCTAATGTGCTTTTGACCCCGGCAGGGGGTCGGGCGGCTTGCCTGGGCCTAGGGTTTTCCCGCGCGGTTGTCCCTTTCTTTGTTCTTGCTCCGTCCAGGCTTGGGCCCTGGGTGCGGCGCGCTGGTGTGTGCGTGTGGCCTCGCCTGTGCCGTCTTTCGGGTGGCTCTTCGCCCTTGCGAGGAGGGTGTGCCTAGGGGGCGTGCCCTTATTTTGGGGGCCGCTCGCTTGCCTTGAGGTCCCTTTCAGGGCCTCCGTGCTGTGAGCCGGCTCTGCGGAGCGGCGTAGCAGTGTAACAACCGTACGACAACTGCACACATACACATAACGACGCACATGCCCAGTGACAAAGCGTGGATGGGAACATCACGCATTCGCCCACAGCAGCTCGGCGTGCCTCGTATGCGTAGGCGCAAGGACAAGGCAGAGGAACGGTGCAGGCCAGCAGCGGGTGCGTCCCTCCCCGCAGCTGTATTCACCTCGTTTGTCCTGAATTGCATGGCTACTGATTGCACCACGTCACTCCCATGCGCGCCACTCACGTGCACACCAGGCGCACCCTCGCAGTTGTATGACACCCTCCCGCCATCCCAAGCTGCAAGCTGCAAGCCCCACCTCCACCCAGTACCCACACCGCACGCTAATCCACACCTCCTGCCCACCTCGTACACCTTCATGACCAGCGCGCCGCCCGGCCGCAGGAAGCCCTGGTGCCTGAACCCCAGCTGCTCCACCAGCTGCTCGCCGTACAGGTCGAAGTGGTAGCCGGTGGCGATGTTGAGCGCCGTGCCAGCCAGCTCAAGAGACAGCTCCACGTCTGGTGGGAGACAACATGGTGTAACCGGTGTACAAAATGCATTTTCACCAGTCTAAATTCAAGCCTTGCGGTTGCCAAACAAAATGCATGTAGGAATGAATGAAGCAACAAGCATGTCGACAGACTACCAGTTTAAAGGTAGGGGGGTGCCCGCCAGCATTGGAGATACCTCGTTTGTACGTGGACGCGGGCCGCAAGGGAAGGGGTCAGCACGTGCGCCCGCATCCGAATAGGGGAGATGTGCTCGTCGCTTTACCCATGGCGATGCATCACGATGCCCGTCGCCAAATACGGCGTCAATGCATTGTTGCGGTGCTGCGGTGTGATGCCCTGCCGTGCCTTGCCGTACAGGGCGCTTACCGTTGACGCCGCTGGTGAATTGAAGCATGTCGGAAAGCACCACGTCAAAACCCTGCGCGCAGTATCCGGGGGAATGATACATGGTCGAAGATGGAGGGGGTGACAGCAGGGCACATGAGGCTTCCACGCAGGGAACATGCAATGGGGCCTGGCAGCCTGGGCAGTAGGCACTTGCACCGGCATCAGATGCGACAGCCGCTTCCCACGTTGCAGTAGCAAGCCACCCATAATAAGCACCCCATTGGCCCGAAGGCAGGGCACGACGCCAATCGTCTTTGCACCCTCTACTGATCCAAGGCCCGCCGCCCCCCGATTTTGGCCCATCCTCTGCCACGATGCAGTTCATTTCCCCCCGCGCGCTCTCCTGCAGCACAGCCCCGTGCTGACCCCGTGCATCCAGCCATATCGGGCAGCTAACCCACACCCCACTCCACTCCTAGCTTCCTCACCCCCGGCGCGTACTCCTGCAGCACGGTGGGCGGCAGTGTGCGGGCGTCTGCTTGCATGACCCGCACGCGGGAGTCGCAGAACTTGTCAGGGACCACCACCGACTGTGGGACGCAGGGGCAGGAGGCACCAATCCAGTGGCGTGGCGTGGCGGTGATGCACATTGGGTCGCACTGGGTGTGTTTCAAACCGATGCGATGTAGGAGATGGTAACGGCAGCAATTTAAGGGAGCAGTGGTGGGAAGGGATCGCATAGCTACTGCAACCAGGACATGTACGCAGTTTCCCGCATCGCACTGTGCCAACACAACTGGGCGTGGCTACCGGTAAGATCCTGAATTGCTTTGGGCGGTGATCCCTCATCCGCTCCGGCCCACGCAAGCGAACGGCCTCACCGGGAAACGGACCCCTGCACTGCACCGCCTCCGTACCCAGTTCCCACTCCCCACCCACCCATGACCCACCTGCAGGTCTACCCCCAACACGCTGCCCCCGCGCTCCCTGGGCCCCAGCTGCTGGCACGACACCTGCAGCAGCAACAGCAGCAGCAGCAGCAGCAGCAGCAGCAGCAGCATTAAGGGCTAGCAGGGACACACCGCTACATGGAGGCGTGGCGCAGGCACTCGGAAGCAAGGGCGAGCCTCAGTACGCCGAGCGCGTTACGGGTGCAAGTAAGTGCTCCAACGAACGCTTGAACGCAGGCGCCCCTGAGTGCTTCAAAGGGCTCATGGTGCGTGTGGTCCTGGTGTCACCAGAGGAGGCAAACGGCGGTTTCCTTGGTGCACCATACCCTCTGCAGCCCTGCGCCTCCGTGTACCCCGCTGTACCCCCGGATGCACTAGAGGAGCTCAGCGACGGGCCTGCAGCCCCTGCCCCGCCTCAACCGCTCGAGCAGGCCACGTAGCCACGGCATTCAAACCGCACTGCACAGCACGGCATTATGTTGAGACTGACAAGTATACTACAGGTGCTGTGTCCCCAAGCCCAGCCGTCAGACAGCCCAAATGGTCTCCTCACTGCCTGGGCATCCCTGAAGCGCGCACCTGCAGCCACGCGCCCGGGCTGCACCCAAGATCCAACACGTGGGCACCTGTGACAGGGGGCGCGATGGGCCACGGGCAACGGAGTGAGATGCGCAGATGGCATCGCTCCTGCATGTCTGCGACACACATGTGTCCTGTACTAGGCGCAAGAAAGTGCCGCATATGGGGCCTCAGGAGCTCTGTGCACGTCGCCATACGTTACAACGCTGGTGCTGTCACGTGTCAGTTGGAGGTTGCACGCCCAGGAGGCGTCATAGGGCGGGGCGCCTGCATGCGTGCTGTACGCCGCCAGTCCAAGATGTCTGTCACCGTGTCACGCTGTCAAAGAGAGCTAGTCTACATATCAGCACTCGTCCACGCACCTGGCTTGATGATCTTGTGCTTGTCCTGGATCTCTAGGAGCTTGTACGCAGCGCGGGAGACGTACCCCGTTTTCTGCGCGCGACATGCAGAGGGCATGTGTTGCGCCACTCTGCTAACCCACACTCGCTGCTCCAGGCGCCTTTCCCCACATGGGAAGAGTATTTGCATCCCGCTGCTGCGTTGACTCGATGCAGTGTTGCACGGAGGCCCCGGCCACCCACGCGCGGGGGCCTGTGCCCACTTGCTGCAGCAAGCTGCTTCATGCTGCATGCTGTACGCTGCTGCATGAGCAGGCACTCGTCAGGAAGCCGCGCCGAGACCAAGACACGTGGCACCGGCCTGGAATGAGCTTGTGCCTGTGCCTCCCGTTCCCCGCCCTCTTTCGCGCCCCGTCTGTAGTCCTACCGCCTAACCCTCACCCTCCTGCCGCCCCCTGCGCCGTGCATCCCCACCTTCGCTTCCTTGAAGTAGTAGTCTTCACACCAGGCGAGAGGGCCAGGGGGAACAAGCAACCAGTAAGTGATCCATTTGGTTCCTTTTTTGTGGGAAGGGGAGCGAATGAGAGGCGGTGTGGCAGCAGCATGGCTGCCGCTTATGACGGTGTGCGACGGTAACTGACACCAGGTTCGTGTTGGGGCTTGGGAGCAGTATGGCTGAGACGCTCCGACACAAAATTATTAGGCCGCAAAATTGCATGGGATTGAAGGTACCGCTGCCATGGTACGGTACGCGGGACGTGGGGAGGCCTTCAGCAGCTCCACCTGCCGTACCCGCTACACAAGGGAGGTCCCCTGGCTGGCAGATAGAGCGCTCTGCCTGGTGCTGTGCTGACGCATCATTGTCATGGTTCGTGCATATGATCTTCCGTAGCAGTACTACGAACCCCATGTAGCAATCATGCCAGTCATGCAAGGGTCCAACATAGGTGGTTGGGGGTTGAGCGGCCGTTGCCGGGGGACCTTCCGCCTTGGCCCCGCGAGACTGAACGACTCACCGTGCTGGACCTTCTTAGTCCATGCCGCGAGGATAGGGCGTGAGACGCGGGACATTGCGGCGGCGCGACTGCAAGCGGCCCGGAATCCACCTGTGGCACCTGACCTGGGTTGCCTATGAACGAGCCTGCTAGAACGTGTACATGGTGTTGGCAATTGAGGCATTTTGTTGCATGTGTAGAGCTTCGGCACTGTGTGTGGCGCGATGTGGGCGACAGGTCTTTGTGAGCGAATTTACTGAAGGGTTCCGAATACTGTAACTATAACCTATACATGTTGATCTAAAGTTACGTTCACTTTAATATGTGAGCAAAAGCACACGCACCGCTGCATCCTGTCGAGACTCCGGTTGACTCCGGACCGTGACCGTGGACGAGACACAACTTTAGCTTTTCACGCAAACCAACTTTGACATTGCAAGTTCACTGACCCGTGGCCTCGCTTGGATCGGTGGTCTTTTTAGACGTAGGGTCCCTGGCATCAAAAACAGTTAGGCGACCTCCATGTTCCGCCTCGGCTCCCTGGGAGGGAGGGACGTAAGTTCCGTAGCCCTGGACACGTTTGCTTCAATGCAGGAGGAGCTGTGCCCTCTGTTCCGTGTGGTCCCTGCAGGACCACAGGGCTTCAACATCTGATGAGCGCGTGCGGACAACACGCTGACTCTGTGCGTGTGCTCCTTTTTCCAGAACGGCGGCGGGCAGGCGCGATTCAAAGCACAGCTTGAAAATGTGATGCGCAGGTGGGACGCAGTTTGACGGGCTGGCAGGAGCTCGTTCGCCAGGGGACTGAAGTGGCCCTGCATGGTGCAGCCTAGCAAACCAGTGCCTTGTCAACTTGCAGTGTGACGCCCGGCCAGCCGATCGACCCCACCGGCCTGGACGTTATGGTGGCGATGGTGCGCAACAAGGAGGTGTCTGCAGGTGGGGCCTGCGGGGCGGCGTCAGAGGGGTAGAAGGGGCCGTGCTACCAAGCTGCAACCCTTGACCCCATGACCCAAGCACCCTGCGGGCAGCTTTACACAAAGCAAATGTCTTGTGCATGGGACAGCACCCTTCATTGTCATGCGGTCGCATCCTTTGCGCGTGCATTACGATGTGGGTCACTCACAACGGAACGCGGCACGTGCATTGCGTGGAGGACGCTGAGCGAAGAAGTGCAGCAGTGCATGATGAGCCACGGCCCGCACTGCACCGGCAGTCAGCTAATGGCAACAATTCCTCGCCCAGACGGCAAAGGACGCATCGCGGTCGTGTCAGCTGTCCCTCTCACCACCGCTATTTCCCCTACTCTTTTGCACAACTGACATATCACATTAGTATCCCGACCGCTGCTACACCCGCCCAGCCGTGATGTTGCCTCAACCCTAGCCCCCGTTTCCCAATTGCATGCGTAGGCGACGCTCTGAGCTGCTTCAAGACGTACTTCCGCAGTACGCTGCCGGAGGAACAGTACCATGTGCTGCTGGTGGGTTGGCCTGGGAAGGCTGCCGTACGCCTGGCTCCTTCCTTCTGTACGGCACCAGTACCGCTGTACACGCCTGTCCTTTGTTGCATGCGGCGGGCACAGCAGATGGCCGGGGACGCCTGGCTTGCAGGGACGTACCACGGAGGGCTGTCCCTGCATCAGCCACACGCGGACACGCCCCTCGCTCGCGATAATCACTCTGCCCCTGTTCTGGTACATGTCTATTACTGTCCAGCATCAAATTGCTACACAACATCCCTGTAGGCGCAGCCGCGTAGGTGCTGCAGCCGCGCCTGATCCCTTCATATGCCCCCTCCCTTCGCGGCGCCCATGCACCTTGCCTCCCTTACATGCCCAGCCCATCCTTTCACACCCCAAAATTCCCACTGCAAAAACCTTCTTGCCGGACTACTTGCACCCCACAGGTGCTGCAGGCGTTTGTGAACGCAGACCCCGCCGTGGGCACCCTGCTGCACACGGAGCTGGCCACCAAGCGCTGGAAGGAGCGCTTCGTGGCGCTGGGCCGCAGCTGCCCGCACCCCGCCGCGATGCCGCAGCTCACCTCCATGCTCACCGTGTGGGCGGGCGCCTACCACGCGCACGACATCGGACTGCAGTACACGGTACGGCTCTGCTGTACGCACAGTCGAGGACAGGCTAACCGGGACGCTGACACGTTGCTGGGCCGGTCGTGCAGCCAGCTCCAGCTCCAGCAACTGGGCAGGCACGGCTGATACAGTTGCTTACAGGGTTGTGCAAGATACGCCTCTGGTACTGTGGCTAGGGGGGGAAAGCACCACGTCCACTTCCAGCCAGTCCGAGGCTGCGGTGCTGTAAGCACGTGCCGCACAGGTGCATGCCCCGTACAGTGCAATGCTCCTTACCTCGCACCGCCCTGTGGGCACCACCCCAGTATCCTGCGATCTTCAACAATGGCTCGTTGCCTCCTTTCCCCCGCAACGCAAGGACGTGTATTACAGCCAACTCCCGAACCCGGCCCGCCGCCCAATGCAACCTATGTCCGCAGAACACGCTCAAGGAGCTGGCGGCTCCCGGCAACGGCCGCGCGGGGTCGCCGTACAGCCCTCAGTACACGGGAGCCAGCACGTACAGCAGCCAGCCCACGGGGTACAGCGTGCAGAACACCGGGTACGGGCGCCCGCCGCCGCCGGCCCCTGCGGGTGAGAACGGCACTGGGCACCCTGCACAGAGTGGTACTGGGGAGCAACTTCCGTTTACAAATTTGCTTGGGTGGTCTGCTGGCTGCAGCAGCTTGGTGTATTGTGGGCCGGCAGCCGTGAGGAGGCAGTACTACCGTACGTGCATGTGACGCCACCGCGTAAAATCCTTGGGAGGGTCAACTGTTAGGTTGCAGTAGTTAGTCACGGGCCAACCTGTAAACTCACCAGCAGCCGTGGCCGGAGCAGGGAGGCCTGCAGTACAGCACCGCCATGCACGAGGTCTTTAGCACGCTGCCGCATGCCAACAATCTTCTTTTGCCGGGGCACTCTCGGTGTCACGGAGCTCGACCTTTGCACACCACCTTGGCATCTCGCCGCTGCCCCTCTCTTCCCGTGGTTTCCAGGCTACCCCGCTGGCGGCTACCCTGGCGCCTACCCACCGCCGCATCCCGCACCATACCCCGCACCGTACGGCGCACCCCCGCGTGGTGCACCTGGACCCGGCGGCGGCGCCCGCCAGAGCGAGTCGGGAACCGTGTCGTCCAAGGTGCGGCCGTACGACATAATAGGCACCATGACATGTGCAGTACAGTGCGCGGGTGTGGCGGGGCTGGGAAGACTGGCTTGCGTTGTGCCGAAATGCCGGCACAGCTTGACACATCCTGTACGCTCTGAGATCGGTCGGCTGGGACCCGGCCCACTTCCCGATCACGATGCGGGCTGGGAGTTGCACCCTCCGTTACCCCCGCACGCTCGCACCCTCCCGTCCTTGCCCCCAGCTGGACAAGCTCACCTCGGAGGTTGAGGCCCTCCGCGCCTGCATCCGCGCGCTGGAGGGTGCCCTGTCGGACTACAAGGCGGGACGCGCGCCCTTCTCGGCACTCAGCGCGGCGCTGGAGCGGGGGCAGCGCACCGCCGACAAGTGCGCGGCGGTCCAGACGCAGCTGGAGGTGGGGCCGGCAGGAGGGGGCGCAGCGGCGGGGAGGGCGAAGCGGGGTGTCCAGTCCTACAGCTTGAAGCCTGTGGGCCAGGCTGTGGTGCAGGAGGGGGCACCGCATGGCAGGGGCGGCGCTTCGCCGCGTGCGTGTGGCCGCGTGTACAGCGGCAGCTGGCTGCGGTGGGGGCGTGCATGACGGACGGGGAGCAGGGCAATGGCGGAAGCGGCAGGTTGACAACAGGTCCCTGCCGCCGAACAAAGTCCACTTGTGGAAGGTGCTGCTGTTGCCCACTCGGCCGTCACCCACGGCGTCCTCGACTCACACCCTCAGTCATGCGCACCTCACCCCACGGCCCACGCGGCTGGGCTCCTGCCCCCGACAAGGCGGACATGGTGCTGCTGGCACCACACCACCATTAACCCGCATCCTTCCACACACGCGCCCCTTGTTAACCCACAGACGCAGCTGGGCTCCTCCGCCGACGTGACGGACGAGGCGCTGCTGGCACGTGTGTTTGCGCAGAATGACGCCGCCGTGTCCGCCCTGGCCACGTGGCGCACCCTGGCCAACCAGGAGCTGGCGCCGGGTGGGTGGCAGTTGCCAGTTGCCTGTTGGCGGTTGGCGGTTGTCCAAGCATGGCGAGCAGTCTCCTGCGCGTGCGGCGTCGCAGTGGGGTCAGCTGCCGTTTAGAGCTGGTCTTTGGGGCGCTGCTGCCACTGCGGGACGCTTTATCTGACGTTTTACCTGGTACACCTAGCCCAGCTACCTGCGTGCTAAGCACAGCCCTGTCCCTCCCACGCCGGATGCCCAGATGACGCCGCGGTCGACGGCGCAGCTGCTACGGCCGCTGCCGCCCCCGCCGGCGCCTCGCCTGCCGCCGCTGCGCCTGCGCCACCGCCTCCGCCCAAGCCCGCGCCCAACGCCCTGGACCTGCTGCTTGGGGACGAGCTGCCGCCGCCGGCGTTGACGCCGACGGCTGCGGCTGTGGTGGCGGCGCCGCCGCCGGCGGCCTTCGCCAACGGTGGGGCAGCGTCCACCTCCGCTGGCCCGGCGGCGGCGGTGGCTGCGGAGGTGCCCGCTGCGGCCATCGTCCCCGCAACGACAATGGAGGGCCTCAGAGAGCAGGTGGGGTCCTCCACAGTCACAAAGTCGCTCGGATCTGTGGGCGGCTTACGGCGTGGGGTGTGCAGCCACGCAGGCACTCACAGGGCGTATTGGGTCTACATGATGCCGGGGAAGGCACGGTGTAGCGTCTGCCGATCCCAACCCCACCCCATGATCACCTCGTTCGCCCAAAGTGCACCATCCGTTGCTCCTGTACCAGATTTGACTCCGACTAGGCTGGGTATGGACTGGACTCACTGCAAGACTACTACCAGTGAAAAGCACATGGTGTTGCTTCTTAAGCACCTAACGCAAGGTTGCCCCATCCCTTGCCGTACCCGCAGGTGCTGTCGCTGGCTGCTGAGTTGGAGGCTCAGCGGCGGCGCCACGCCACGGCGCTGGAGACGCAGGAGGCGTTCCACCGCCAGGAGGTTGCGCAGGTGGGCCGCAGGGTGCGGTAACAAGCAAAGTAGCGACTGGGGTGCTCAATCTGGGTTCGCTGCCAGGATCAGCTTGCCTGCGTGCAGGGGTATCTGGGGTGGTCCTTGCGCCGCAACGACGACACTGCCATACCGTTGGAATATCACGTCGTAGGCAGTTGGCTGGTTACAGCTGTTGTTGATCATGCTTCATCGTACGCCCCCCGCTGCAGGCCAAGGCCCGCATCATGGAGCTGGAGGCGCGCCTGCAGCAGCAGCAGCAGCAGCAGTACCCTGGAGGCGCTGCCGCTGGTGGAGCGCACACAGCATACGGCGCCCCTGCGCCTTACGCCGCGCCGTACGGCACCTTCGCGCAGCCCTACAGCGCAGCCCCAGCGCCGACCCCTGCTCACGCGGGGCCCACCGGCGGCTTCCCCGTCATGGTCTCCATGCCGCCCGCCCCCGCCCCCGGCCCCGCAGCCTCCACCACCACCAACCCCTTCACCTCGTTCGGCAGCGCTCCCGCGGCCGCCCCCGCAGCGCCGCCACCGCTGCCGTACAACCTCTTCGCTGCCCCGGCCCAGACTCCGCAGCCTCCACCGCCAGCGCCGGGGCCTTCGGCGGCGCCCCTGCCGTACAACGCCTTTGCTCCAGCTCCTGCCGCCGCTGAGGCTGCGACGTCGGCCCCCGCTGCCGCCGCTGGCGCCAAGTCCGCCGCCGCTCCTGACGCCATCCTCAGCGGCTTTGATGAGCTGGCGATGGGGTCAGCGGCCAAACAGGCGCCGGCGCCGTCAGCATCCTTCGCCTCCCCACCGCCGCCGCCGCCTCCTGCCAGCGTAGTGGCTGTGCCGGTCCCGGCCGCAGCACCCGGGGCGCCGCCAGTGGGCGCCGCCGCCGCTGGGCCGACAGGCGGCTGGGTCGACTTCTGAGAGGGCGTACCTCATGTGGTGCCTGTTGGTTCCGTGCACTGGGCTGTGGGCCCAAGAGCGCTGTGGTGTCGCAGTAGCGGGGAGGGTGACACGCGACCGAAACGGTCAAGCGTGCAGAGTGAACCGCATGTGAGTAATTAACAAGTGCAATGGTGGCAAGGCGTGTTTGGGTTCAGCCCCTGGGTTCGTTCAGGGGAACTTTTCAGACCAGCTTGTTCCTTGCTGATGTGGAGGAGGTCATGGCAGGCAGGCGCTTAGTGGTGCTTGCATGCATGCGTTGGGGAGGCCGGCAGGGAAAGCGAAGTGAAGGCTGAGGGAGGGAGCGGTGCCGTCGCGTTAGGGGCGGCTGTGGCAGCTCTTCGTGGGGCTGCAGGCCACCGCTGTCTAGGCACGAACGCGTGGGGTATGGACAAGGAGCTGAGATTGCAAAGATAAGGCGTGCTTTTGGCGTGCCTACACTGATCAGCTGGTGGTCGTGAACTGGTGCTAAACGTGGTGTTACCGACTTACCGTACTGAGTTGGGGAAGCGTGGCCTGGCACTTGGCTGCAGGCTTGGCTGCATCTGTTGTCCCCTGTACTGGCCTACAGAAGGAATGGTAAAGAGTGACCTACTCAAGCTCACGCATCGTTATGGCGGTTATGTGGGGCCTGGACAGGTGCACAATGACTTAACACCAGAGCCCCTGCTGTGCACGCTGGGCTTGACTCATGCCCGCGGCCTTGCCGTACGCTTCATGCTTTTCTGCAGCACATCAAAACGTGCACTTGTCCCTGAATGGGATAATTCGATACAACTGCTATAGAACTCTTGGCACAAGTAAAGACGACAGCGACGCACATAGAGAGGGTCGTCACTAAAGCCGTTTGGGCCCTACCGACAAGGAGCGTCACTACGATGCTGTTTGTCTTCAGAAGGATACATAGTCTGAGCCACTGTGCGCGTTAGGCGCTCCCTCTTGTGCACCTACCGGCACCATGTTTGGCCTCTTATACAATTTCTATAAGTTCTGCAAGAAGAAGACAGAACGTAAGATCACGCTTGCTCTCCTTGGCTTAGACAACGCGGGCAAGACAACCCTCCTAAACAGCATTCAGGGCGAGGTAGACAAGGACACCACGCCCACATTCGGCTTCAACAGCACTTCAGTCCAAGAAGGGAAATATAAGATCGAGGTATTCGATTTGGGTGGCGGCAAATCCATCCGCTCAGTGTGGAAGAAGTACCTTGCGGAGGTGCACGCCATCGTCTACGTGGTGGATGCTGCTGACTCTCAGCGCTTTGAAGAGTCTAAGAAGACCCTTGTTGAGGTGCTTGATAGCCAGTACATGCGCGACAAGCCCATCGTCGTCTTTGCCAACAAGCAGGACCTCCCCACTGCAGCCACCGCAGCTGAAGTAGTCAAAAACTTAGGCCTCGCAGCCTGCAAGAACAGCTACAATGTGTTTGCCTGCACGGCGAAGGTGCCTGTGGGACAGCCGGTCGACGCCCGCCTGCGGGAGGGGCTGCGCTGGCTCATAGGCAGCGTTGACCGGGAGTTTAGCCGCCTTGACCCCCGGGTTCAGGCGGAGGCGGAGGAGGTACGGCAGGAGGAGGCCCGCAAGAAGAAGGAGCGGGAGGAGCGGCTCAGGCGGCAGCGGGAGGAGAGGCTACGGCAGCAGAAGGAGGAAGAAGAACGGGCGCGGGAGATTGAGCGTGAGAACGCACTTCACGACGGGCAGGCCCCAGTCGTGCTGGGCGCAGCGCCAGCGCAGGGAGCTGACGGCCATGGGGAGGGGCCGGAGCACGCGGCAGGGGGGCAGGGGCCAGGCGGGCTGCTCGGTGCGCTACACCCCGGCCTGGCGATGGGCCTCCCCCACACCATCGAGAGCCCCGGCAAGCTGCCCATGCCCGCTGCCTACCCCAAGCTGCTCAACCAGCAGCTGTCGGACCTGCGCGCTGCCAGCAACGACCAGGCCCGCTCCGCAAGCGATGGCGGCGCCGCTGCCGTGGACGCCCACCGCACCACCACCTACCTGGCCGCCCTGCAGCCCCAGGGCTCCTCCTCCCAGCCCCTGCCCATGCAGGAGCTCTCCCCGCCACGCACATCCGCCGCCCGGCCACCCAGCGCAAGCACCAGCCGGGCAGCAGCAGCACCGCCGGGCTGCCGCCACGGCTGCCGGGCCTGCCGCCGCTGGGCGCTGCCCCCGCCTCGCTGCCGCATGCAGCCGCCGCGTCCGGGGGCTCTGGGGGAGGAGCATCTGGTGTGGGGGGAGCGCCGCTGCCACGGCCGCACAGTAGGCAGGAGTTGGCTGCAGGGCCGGGCCCAGGGTCGCTGCCGGCGGTGGGCGCGCTGAGCGGCTGCGGGCCTGGCAGCGGGCCGGGGAGCCGCGGCAGCAGCGCCAGGAGCAGCCGGAGGAGCGGGGCGGGGGAGGAGCACGGGGAGGGTGCGGGTGAAGGGGCGTGGACTAGCGGGCATGGGGAGGGGGCGGGCGGGTTACAGCCGTCGCACTCGCAGGGATCGTTGCCGAGGCACAGCAGTGGGCACGGGATGGTGCTAGGGGGGTACGGCAGCGGCGGGGGCGCGGGGGACGCGCAGGATGATCGGGGTAAGACGTCGTTGCGGTCGCGGCTTGGGTCTCCGTCGTCTGGGGGCGTGGCAGGGTCGGGGGGGCCTGGGGCAGGGGGGTCTGCGTCGGATGGGGGGCACCGGGGGAGCTTCAGTCTCGTGCAGCACAACAGGGTGGTGCCGGTGGCGCCGGACTGAACAAGCAGCCGCGTGGCAGCACCTCCTGGCATGGGGTGCACGGGTTTAGGACGGATGCTGGCGGGCTGCTTGTTGGTGTGTATGTACCGTATGCAGTTGCTGCTTGCCGGTGCTCTGCGAACACGTGTTACGGTGGGTGCGTGCTGTGGAAATGGCCTAGCGGTGAGTGCAACCGCAAGACCCCACTGTCACTGGCCGTAAGATGCACGGTATGCCGAAGTGTGATAGTGGCCAGCAAGCTAACCACGCAGGCTGTCCTGCGTGCTGACAGCTTTGCCTTGACCAGGCATCTTGGCATAGTATGCATGTTGGGTGCTCCGTGTTGTGGCTTGAACTTTGCCGCGGAGGGGCAACAGACGTAGTGACACTACACAGTGCGCAAGCAACAAACGCAACCTGACACGCCACTGTCTGCTGCTGCGCGCCTCTCTGTTATCAGTTGCATGGCACATACGATTGAGCTGCTCAGCCTGGCTCAGCCTGTACCGGTATGCTGAGCTGTAGCTGCCTGTAGGCGTGTAGGGCCTGCGGCACTCGCACAGAATCAAGGCCAGTCCTGGCCAGTCAAGGCCCTACATTTACCGAGGAAGCCATAGACGAAACAGCACAACGCACAGTTTGCCGCGTTTCCATGGCTTTACATGCAGCCCCAGGCAACCCCAGGCAACTGGGCCTGACCCGCTAAGCCCTGTAGAATATAGCGCGTTGCTCTTTGCATTCGATGTGCGTGGGCAAAGCAATGTGCATAATGCAACAGTGCCCCGACCGATTAGGAGCAAGGCATGTGGCCTTCGCCTCCCAGGTGAATCAGACAAGCCGTTATGGCGAGCACACTTAATAGCCACGGTGCAACCCCAGCACACCAAGCGTGCCCACAGCTTGATGTTCCCCGATCGTAAAAAGGACATCGTGCGTGGCGAGCACGGGCATATGCAACGTGATTGTCAGTAACAACTTCCTCTCCACTTGAACAATGCGTTCGCAAAATAGCTACTGCCCAAAACATCTACAGTGACTGGGCGGCCCTGGCATCGAATAATGACATGCGACAAGGGCCGTTCAGCGTGGCCCCCAGATACGATAAGCGCAATGCTGCTGTCCCGCGTCATCCCTCTCGTGTGCATCGGGCGGCACACGCCACCACGCGGCAACGCAACGCAGCCACCACGACATGAGTTATGCACCGAACAGTGCAGCGCCCAGCCAACCGCCGCCAGAGCCATCATCCACACGGCGTGACACGGCCCGTGCTGGCCCAGACCATCGACCGCACACACTGCAGGGCCAGCACACACTGAGCGCCGCTCGTTCATGCACGACCATGCTGTACCAAGTTTTTATTGTTGCAGGGTCCCACGGACACAGCCTATCCTACCTCGCCTCGTGCAGGACGCTGCCAGCTCCAAACAGCCTCAGCCCCAAGGCAGCTCCACATTGGAAGGACCCTGTTCAATGGCAAGTACCGTCTAATGGTATCGCCCTCCCGAGACCCAAATTCATGCCCCACAACCACCTGTCGTTCAGCCACACCACAGCATGGCACGTCACACTGCACATCAGGGGATCCCCGGCCATCCCCTGCTGCACATCACACGGACGCCGTTTGTCCGGGCAAGGGCCCGCCAGCCGCCGTGCAAGCTCGGACTTGTCCTGTCTTCGGCGCCCTGCCATCCAGCACTCCGTACCGACACCTGCCTTCAGGTGCTGTGCAACACGCCCAGCATAAGATGACGTCATACAAAAGCATACAGACCGCGCTTGCAGTACAGGCAAATTCGCAAGTCCATTCTTGAGCAGCACTTCGATGTCATGACAGCTGAACAACCGCGCCCCATTGCACGTAAGCAGTAAAGCTCGCCCTTCCCTGCTACTTCCTGCCAATCCTACGTTGCCGACAGCCCGTTGGCTTTCCGGCACCCCCGCCCTCGACGACCTGCGAAACTGGAGCCCAAAGAGCATGCGCGTAAGCACGTGCCGCGCCTTCCAACACCTCAACAATCAGCCGATGCCGCACGACACACTGCGGGCAGAAGACTGCTCATGCGAGGCCACCCGGCGACTACCCGGGAACCTGAGGTCCGGTGTCATAGGTACGGGCCGGCATACATCTCAAGGCGGCAGCACACCACGCCGTGAGCGGCGCAAGTCATCCCAATCGTTACGTGCTCCAGCAGGACAGTTCCCATAATACGCCCTTGTGCCAAGGGGCCGCGGCTTAGGTATTGCTGGGTATTGAGCTCCCTCGTCATCCACGCCGAATACCGCTTGTTTGCCTTTGACCCCCGTTGGAGCACTAAACAGAAATTCTGAAAGCTGTGACGCTACCGACCAAAAGGCGACAGTTTACCACCCAACAAACAATGATAACCCCCACGAGATACAGCATACAGGACCTAGTGTCCGCACTGTCACGTCTACGGGGCCCCGCCAGTAGGATATGCAAGCATCGCAGCCCACAGCAGCAATACAAGTGGCGAAAGCCCAGCTGCCGCAAATAACTGTCACAAGAACAGACGCCCCGCCGCGACCCTGCCGTACGGCATGTAGTCCGCAAGCCACGCCGCATCGAACCTCCCTGCCTGCATGCCTTGCACGCTACCAGCAGCTACAGCTCAAGCGCCCACTCATCCCGTTGGAGCTGCGCTTCATGGCTGCCCGAACTCCTTTCGTTCTCAGCACCGTCATCAACACGTGCCATCCTAACATGCCGCCCATTTACCCAGTTCTCCCCTACCCCACCCAGCCCTCATCGCAGTCCCCGCCAACTCCCATGTCCATGCCTTGCCGCCCTACCTTCCCCTACCACCGTCCAGTGATCCCCTGCTGCTCCTGCCAGTACAATGCAGTAGCTATGAATACCCCCAGTACCCTCTCGAACGTGTGCCCACCCCATGATGAAGACATACTCGACCATGCCCCGCCCTGGCGCCCTGCTCCCGCCACAGCCTCAGCCACGTTTCAGCCCTCCGCCGCGCCCTCAGCCCATCTGCGGCTGCAGGATGTAGCGCCCCACCAGCGCGTCGGGGTGCAGCTGCGGCGGCGCCGGCGCCAGCAGCGGCGGGCCCGCCGCCACCCAGCGCACGATGGTGAAGCGCAGGAACACCGACTCCCAGCCCAGCGTGCTGGTGGTGTCCACGGTCACGAACTTGGGCAGCAGGATGATGTCAATGCCCTTGGCCTTGAGCCGCGCGCGCGCCGACACCACCGCGGTCATGGCCACGTGCATGGCCTTGCCGCCCGCCGTGATGAGCACCGCGCCGCTGCGCTCCGAGACCAGCTTGCTAATGATGTTGGACACGACGTTGGGCCGGCTGTGCGCCGTCACCTTGACGGGCAGATTGCCGGCGTCCTGCAGCTCCGCCACCTGCGGCACCTTGAACACGTCGAACGCCAGCTCGCACCGCTCGTCCTGCAGCGCCTCCTCGTCCAGCAGCTCAAGCGCCTCCAGCCCGCCCTTGCCCGCGCCGCCGCCCGCCATGCCGTACCCGCCGGCCGCCGGGCCCATCATCAGCGCGTGCGGCGGCGGCGGCGCGGGCTGCATGCCGTACGGGCCCATGGCAACCTTGGCCCCGGGCGGCAGACTCATGGGTCCCAGGGGTCCCATCATCATGCCGCCGCCGCCGCCCATCCCGACCCCCATCCCCAGGCCGCCCATGCCCTTCTTGTCCGCCGCCAGGTAGTGGTGCAGGTCCATGAGGTCCAGGCGGCGGTCCAGGTGGCGCAGGTAGGGCTGAAAGCCCACCTCGTGGCCCATGCCCTCGTTGCACACGTACCCGCGCGCCACAGCAATCGCCTTGACCGCCACGGAGATGACGGTGGTGAACGACTCGGTCTTCTTCTCCGTGTACACCGGGCAGCACTGCCCCTGGTTGGACACACGGCCCAGCACCTTGGCGATGGCGCCCGCCGCGTTCTTGATGGCCGTGTCCTCAGTCACGATCACGTAGTCCGCCTTCCGGGCGCGCTGCTGCTTGGCGCTGTTGGCCGCAGCAGCGGCGGCAGCCGCCGCCGGCCCCATGCCGCCGGGCCCGTACGGCCCCATGGCGATGCCACCCTTGGCAGCCCCCATGTGGGGGGCCATCATGGCGGGCGGGGCCATGGTCAGGGACATGCCCGCGGGCGCATGTGGGTGCGCGTGCGCCACCGGGTGCATCTTGGGCTCGGGTGGGGGCACGAAAGTGGGCGCGGTCTTCGGCGCCTCGATCTGGTGCTGGAAGCACGGCAGGGGCGGCGTGATGGGCGTGAGTTTGAGGAGGAAGTAGTTCTTGGGGCCCGAGGCATCGGCGGTGTAGTCGACGGTGGAGAGCAGCAGCAGCACGTCGCGGCCGTTGTTTGCCAGGTTGATGCGCATGATGGACAGCGCCTGCAGGGCCACCTTGGACGCCTCCGCTGTGAAGATGACCTCCAGCTGCTGGTTGCTGGTCTGCACCATGTTGAACAGGGAGATGCCCGCCACCAGGGGGTTGCTGCTGGCGTCCATCTTGAGCACCTGCCCGCGCGACTTGGCCAGGTCGGGGTTTATGCTGCATTTGAAGATCAGCAGCCCGATGCCGTCTGCGGCGTCCGTGACCAGGAAGGGCACGAAGCCCAGGTCGAAGCGCTGGTTGACGTTGAGCTTTCGCGCTGAGAGCACAACTCGCAATGCCGCCGTAAGCACAGCAACAGGTGTCGCACCGGCCTGGTCCATGTGCGTGTTGAGCACAAACGAGGAGTGCGCTGACTGCGAGAACGTAAAGTTTATTAGGCCTGCACAAGGAAGCGAAGCACAGGGCCATGTTTCCAACTGCTCAGGGCCAAACCTAGAAGAGGAGCATGTCGCAACTTCAGCTCTGTTTCACCAGTCCTACCTGCAGCCTGCATGGGCTCTGTCCCCTGTGTGACGAGGATGGAGTTCGGAAGGGCCAGCCCCGACTGAATGTATGTCGCTGCCTGCTGTTGCTGCTGCTGCTCAGTAACAACCGACGGCTGCTGCATGGAGCTGGCCTGCCCAGAGCTGTAAGCCTCGCTAAGTGGCTGCAACATGCCCGGCCCGGCATCTGGTTGCCTCGGCACAGGAGCCTCGTACAGCAAGCCAGGAATAAGCGTGTCCTCTGCTGTTGTTGCAGTATTTGCTGCCTGCGCAGCTTCGACCGCAGCTTCGCCAGATAACAATTGTTGCAGCAGGAGCGATGGATGCGGCTGGGCTCCGTTTTCCTCCAGAAGTCCATGCGGCCCCGACCGCGGCCTGTCCTGCTGGCTGATTGACAGGGCTGCCTGCATTGCCTCAACCACGGACTGCATCGCCAGCCGCGTGGCCCTGCACGGTTATGAAATAAACCAGCGCGTTGCCCGAATGATGAATGGCCCTCGCACTTCCTGTGTCAGGAAAGGTTGATTCGCTAATATCAATTAAGTCGTTAATGCGGGACGGACTATGGGAAAGGAATGACAGCGCTAACTGAGGGCTCTGTCAGTGTTGCAACAGTTCCATTCAGCTAAAGTATCAACAGAAGTTTCCATTCGCAAGGATGAGCAGAGAGCAGAGTGCTTTTGGCCCTGTAACTTTACTGTGACGCCGAAACCGTGGTTGCAATCCCCGCATCCAGACTAACCTCGCGCCGCTGTATCTCTATGGCCCCTTTTAAGAAGGATTTTCTTGAGCAAACTGCGTCACTGCTGAGTGCAGGCGGCCCTGTCGTCACACCTGCCGACCTCAGGCGTCGTCACGGTGTCTGTCGTTGTAACCTTGTTCAAACAGCTAAGTAAAGCGTGGGGCAAACTCTTCGGACAGGAACTGTGAGCGCGGCATGTACCGCGCGTACTGCCAAAAAGGCGCGGGCCGGTGTCATGAGACGCACAAATGCCGGCATGATAAACACATAAAAAAGTGTCCGATGTTGCATAGCACTTGCAGGCAGCTAGTTTGGCAGAGCGGTCCCGGTACACGGTTACAAGCCGCAAGCCGAGGCAATCGAGGCAGGCGTACTGCCACCACCACAAGGGAGACTTGAGGCGCAATTTACCAACCGGACGTTGGTCCATGGTCCGTACCGGACGTCAGCAGGTGGGGATTGCTTCCATTCGTACAGAAACGGGCACGCGTTTCAGGCGTTTCGCACAAGCACGCACTGTGCGTCATTGGCAGCTCAGTCTCCAAGCCATGAACGCCACGCCGGCATGCCCCAGCACCCACCCATGCCCCACCGCCACCACCACCTGCCGGTCCTAGCGTGATCCTACCATCATTGCTCAACACCACGCCAGAGGACGTCCGGAGCGCCGCCCATACTGCTTTCCCCACTTAAACCCTCGGTAGAGCGCGTGTGACGGCCACAGCGGCCCCCGACAGCCGGCCCCCATGCCCCTCCAGCGGACCGAGCACATCATCCAGGTCATCCCCGTCACCAGCCTTCGCGCCCGGGCCTCCCGTCTGCGGGCCGGCAGCCTGCTTGTAGCTGGAGACAGCAAGCACCATCGCCGGATGACCCATAGACAGGCGCACATGCGCAGGCGCTCCTTGTCGGGGCGACAGGACTACCTCTGCAGCGGGAGGCGACGCTCTGGGGGCAGGCCCTGCAGGCCCAGCGGAGTGGACGGCAAAGGCTGTGCCTGCCGCGTGCCCACTTCCTGAAGCAGCGGGCCTGCTGCTGCGGCTGCCGCTGCTGCCCCCAACCCGCCTGTCGCTGCGCTCATCGTCCCCCTCACTGCCGTTGCTGCTGAACGGCTGCGCCAGCATGTCGCTGCCGTCGCTGAATCCGTCATCGTCGTTTTCATTGCCGTCCATGGAGCGGTGGTACGGCGTGTTCATGCGGTTCAGCAGCCGCCTGGAGGGGCACGTAAGGTGGTGAGGTGCACGCGGGTGCGTCCCAGGTGCGGTAGGCTGCATGTCAGTGACATAATGTTACAGGCATGCCCGGGTATGGGAGAAAGGTATAGAAGCGGTCAGGCCTCGGGATGGCAAACAGTCACATAGCCCACGCTCTCGGGGCGTGCTTAATGGTCCCTGGAAAGGGCAGGTGCCGCTTGGGCCGCACTAACAACCTCACCGGGACGCGATGTCGGCTGCAGGGTGCGGTGTGTTGGTCGGCATCAAGCGCCTGGGCAGCAAAGCGAGCAAAGCGCATTACCACCACTGTTCAGGTCCATGACAGGGCTGCACGGGTGCGTTCCAGAGCACCGTCATCAGCATCCGCAGCAGACGAAAGGTAACTGTTTCATGCAGTCACGAAGTCCAGGCGCTGCGCTTTCACACCATCCGGATGCGAAGGCGAGCTCCTGGCACGATGCAACGGAGACCAGTGTGCAAGATGACACGAAAGTGGCAACGGCATGGGGTGAAGCCCAGTCCGACTTACGCTGTTGTACGGTGGTGGTGGGTTCCAGCCGCGTCCTGCTGCTCCACGACACCGTCAGACTGCTGATGCTCCTGCCGCCCAGGAACCTGGTTGTACTGCTGCTGGTCAGGAAACCCCTGGTGCTCCTGCTGGCGGCCGTGGTGGTGCTGCTGGTGGTGGTGCGGTTTGTACTGCTGCACACTGTCATCGTCGGAGAAGCGCACGCTCTTGGTGCTGCTGCTGCCGCGGTGCGCCCCGCCGTCTGCCCCCGTGTAGCTGTCCTCCCGCCGCAGCAGGGCGGAGTGCAGCGGCGCCGCGCCTCCGCTCAGGCTCACGGAGCTGCTGGCCTTGCTGCTGGGCATGCCGCCCCCAACACCCGCCTCCACGCTCCCGCTGCCCCCGCCACGGCCGTGTACTGCGCCGTACGCCCCCGCTTCCGCTGGCCCTTGCTGTTGCTGCAGGCCTTGGAAGGACACACGTGGCCTGCCGTTGACGCCCGTTGCAGCACCACCTACTTCTGCTCCCGTCGGCGCTCCTGACACGGTGGCGCCTTCTGGCTGCTGCCGCGCTGGTGCAGCAGGAGCCAAAGCAGCTACAGTGGCGGCTGCAGCTCCACTGCCAGAGGTCAGCGCACGGGCTGTGGTGCTCTGCTCCCAGGACCGTGCCAGAGCGCTACCCCCGCCCCCGACTCCACCTGCGCCACCGCCAGGCTGCGGGCTGTCCACCACCACGTAGGCAGGGTGCGATGGAGAACGCACCATGCGGCCTGTGGACGAGGCGGGGCTGACGGCGCCAGGCGGCGGCTGCCCGCGGCCAGCAGTGCTGAGCCCCTGCCCCTGCATCCCATGGCTGGAAGCGCTCCTGGGTGTCTCAGGCTCCGAGTTATTCCCCTGCCCATGTCCGTGCCCGTGCCCAGGCTGAGACGCCCCTTTACCTTGGCCCATGTCGCCCTGGTGCTCCGCAGCCATGCTGCTGGGCGCGTCAGACGCCTGACTGGGCCAGCGCGGCATGCCAGCCATGAGGTCAGACCCGCTCAACGCCCCCGCGGTCGCGTAATACAAGGGGCCCGCCTGCACACGAAGCTGCACAGCTGCCCCACTAGACCCCGCCTGCGGCTTCTGAACCTCGTCCTGCTGCCCCTCCTCCTCAGGCCTCTGCCGCTGCGCAGCCCGCTGCTCCGGCCCTGGCTCCATGTAGAGCTGTCGTACCGTTGGGGACTGCGCAGTGCCACCGCCTGAACGCTGCGGCCCGCTGTTGCCCGCCGAAGCCGCCGTCGTACTCGTGCCAGCGTGCAGCGCAGGCCCGTCCATCCGGTTCATGGACGTGCTGGCCGTCGGGTGCGGCGGGCTGGCAGGCTGCGACGCCTGCGGGGTGGTGGGTCGCGAGTATGCAGGGTGCGGCGGGGACGCCACCTGCACACGTGCCGCCACGGCACGTGGCAGCTGCTTGGTGATGCTGAACAGGCTGCCAGTGCCGCCCAGGTCGCCATCACGAAAGGCTGCTGTTGGGGAATAGCCCACATAGCTGTTCGCGGGGGAGGCTCCCCCGCCGACGCCCGCCAGCCACGGCGCTCGGAGAGCTAGCGGCCCGTCCACGTCAATGCTGGCCGCGGCTGCTGCCGAGGCGCCCGTTGCCTTCCCACTGCTGGGCTCCGCAGTGCCGGCCGCGGGCGCTGCCCCAGCGCTGCTGCGGACGGGGAAGCGGGGCGCGGTGCGCATGACGATGGCGGGAGGGCGCGGCTGCGGTGCGGCGTGCCGGTCCGCGTCGGCGTCCTGTGGCATTGCGGCGCATCACACACGGGCTGCGATTGACGGGGATTTATCGAGGAGATGGCGAGGGCCTATGATCGGCGGCCGTCACTCCATCCTCCATTTATTAACAGGGGTTGCACAAGTGATTCAGATGCTAATATGGCCCTGACAACGTACAGGCTCTGATGCCATTGCACAACAGCAGTAGAAACGGGCCGATGCTCAGCGAGCACGAATCTAAAAAAAGCCATACGAGTTGCCGTATTGTGCATGACTCACCGGGCGTTCTTGCTGCGGCTGATCTGCATGCTCGTCGTCGTCCCGGGCGCGGTACACGGAGCGTGGCACCATCATGCGGTACACCTCGCTGTCCGTGCTGGCCGTGTCGGACCCGGAGTCGGGGTCCACGTACCCGCCCGGCAACACCTGCCGCACCTCCATCACCGCCGACACGTGCTGCTGCTGTGGCTGCTGCTGCTGCTGCCGCTGCGGCGTTGCAAGCTGCTCCTTCTGCTGCTGCTTCGCCCGAGCAATCAGCTGTGCAGCTGGGCTCTTGCCTCCCCACAGAAAACCTAGACCAAGCTGCTCCCCACCTGCGTCTCCTGGCCGGACAGGGTGCTGCGCCGCCCCGGGCCCCACTCCTGGCGTGTCATGCCCGTCAGCACCATTTCGCTGGTACCCTTGCGACGCGTTGCCGTGAGGTGGTGGGTTGCCGCCACGGGGCGAACCGGCCTCTGGGGAGAGTGCGACGGAGCTCGGGGGGCTGCTCCTGGCAGGCGAGGCGGTCGTGCCGCCAACACGCCAGCCGCCCAGGCCCCGCTGCTCCTGGCGCCCTTGGATTGGCTGGCTTTGCGGCTCCTGCTGCACCTGCTGCTGGTTTCCAGTGGTCGTGTGGGGGTCAGCACTGGTCATTGGAGCAGGCGCTCGCTGCTCACGTTGTGGCTCAGGGTGGTGTGCCTGGTGTGGCCATAGCGTGGCCTCTGGCTGCAGCGGGGGCTGGCTCGCAGCAGCTGCTGCTGATACCTGCAGCCGCAAGGCAGCGTACGAAGGTGGCTCCTCCGACAGCGTCCGGGTAAAGGCCGAAAGTGTGGTCAAGGGTTCCAGGTTGACGCGTTGGTTGCTCCCCCGCCGGTGTTCCCGATCAGTGGCATGCTGGTGCGGGTGGTGCTGCTGCTGCTGCTGCTGTGGCTGCTGCCGAGAATGTGAGGCAGGTGGTGGGGCCTGGTGTGCAGCCTGAGGCTGGGCCACACGCGGCAGTGCAGGGTGCTCCGCTGCACCGGCAGGCTGGCTGCTGTGCTGGGCGGGCGCTGCTGTGTTGCTTGTCGCCGCATCATTGCCAGCGCTGCGGGCCGGGTGCGCACTGCTGCCTGCAGGGTCACCCGTCGCAACGTGAGGAGCAGCTGCGCGCTCCGCGCGCTCGGCAGCTGCCGCTGACGCACCAGATGCGGCAGCCGGGTGCGCGGTGGCCGCCGCCCCCTGTGCTGCCGCCTGCTGCTCCTTGCCGCCCACCTGCAGCAGCCCCGACACCCGCAGGTTCAGCGGCACCGGGCCTTCCGCCGCGCCGCCATCGACCTGGGGTGTGCACGCGAAACGAGGGCCGCAAGGCATCAGCCACAGCGCAGTAAGAGCAGGACGCGGCTTGCTAAGGGATCAACGGTAGCCTGCATAAGAGCCTACACCATAACGTGAGGCGATTCCCAGCAGCGACCGAACACAATGCGGCCACACCTTTGCAAGCGCCGCCATCAGCTGCCACTCCACCTCCTCCTTCTTGGCCATGAGCTGCCTGTTGACGCCCAGCTGCACGTCAAGCTGTCGCCGCAGCGCCGCCGCCTCCGACTCAGCCGCTGCCAGCTGCTGCTCCAGCGACGCAATGCGCTCCTCCAGGCCCCCCACGCGCCCCAGTGCCGATTGCTCGGACACCTACGGCACAAGCCCACATGGAGCGTAACTGGTTAATGGCCCGTGCGGATATGCCCATGCAGCGTCTCAGCCCTTGCATGGATGTGGTGCAAAGGTGTGGAAGCGAGTACTGGTGCACCGCCCCGCCGATGCTTACCCAATAGCAGCATTACCGCTCCTCTGAGTGCCCGGTCTACAAACGGTGCACGCCCAACCCTCCACGCAAGCCCCCGCCCGCATCCGCGGCTCTCACCCAGCGCTCCGTGCACTCCTGCCGCATGCTGCGCACGCTCTCTTGCAGCACGCGGTTCTCCGCGCCCAGGGCCTCCAGCCGCGAGCGCAGCTCCGAGGCGCTGGCCTCGGCGTTAGCAGACGTCAGGTCCGCACTGGGGTGCGACACAACAGGGGTCAGGCCAACAAGGTATGCGGGCGTCGTTGGGACTGACCCCAAACGTATTGGGGCGGATTGAAGGCATGCACGTTCTGTAAACGGAACTGTGCCGTGCCGACCACATGGCCGGCGCCACCTGATATGGGCCAACTCTACGATGAGCGTTTCCGACACGGATATGTGGTACGTGCCGAGACGTCAGGGCTGCGAGACACCGGCAGCGGCAGCCGCGGCCATCGCGGCAGCCGACCCAGCCCCGTTGCCCCGGCCCTCACCGCTGCTGCGCCTCCGTGGCTGCATCTAGCATGCCCTGCAGCTGCGCCACCTGCCGCCGCGTCTCGCCCAGCTGCCCCTCCACCTCGTCACGCGCCGCAGCGGCAGCCTGTGAGCAAAGAAGGAGGCGTGCGAACGCGAAACATGTCAACCAACACATTCTATGCAATGCCACCAGCTCCATGGAACTTGCACTGGCGAATGGCGGCAAAGGACCCATTTGGTCAACAGCCGGAACGGCGTGTCCATGACCTTGCGCTTCGCACCCGCTGGGTTGGGCTAGTGCAGCACCCGGACACGCTGCCCTTCATAAAATCACGAGGCGGAGCGCAACCTCCGTCGCTGCCCCTCCGGTGCTGGTGCCAATTGCGCAGGGACCTGACCTCGCGCGCTGTCCTCAGTGTGCAGCCGTACAAGCCCAAGGCCACGTATACCATAATCATGCTATGCGGCCATACACCGAGAAGTGCTGCAAGTACACACCTGCAGCTGCTCAGCGTGTTCCGTCCGCGTGCGCTCCAGCTGCTCCTCCAGCTCCTCGGCGCGCCTCATGGCCAGCCGCACGCGCTCCTCCACGCCGGCTCGTACCTGGGCACGTCCCATAAGGAGCCGCAAACAGTGCGGTCAGTCTCATGGATTGCAAAATGCACCAGTGAGAGGCACTCCTCATACGCCCTTTTCCCCCCTTTTGCATTCCGCTGATGCGAGTCTGCCGCGCTGGTATCCGCCTCCCTTTCCCTGAGGCACACCGTACCTGGTCAAACCACGGCCCGCGCTGCTTCTCCGCCGCCAGCCGCAGCTGCGTGCGCTCCTGGTTGGCCGTCGCCAGGTCCGCCTCCGCCTTCTTGAGCTGCATCAGGAACACCAGGTTGTCGGCAGTCAGCTTGGCCACAACCTGTGGCGGGGCCCGATAGCACGCGGGGGGCGGGGCACACAACGGTTAGCGGTCAGGGTGCACGCGCAAGCAACACGCCTGGCATAGGCGATTGGGGACTTCCACCACCACTAACGGTTGCACTCGTTGCGAATTGGGCACCAGTGTGACCGCTGCTGGCGGCAGCTGACCTGTTGGTGCCGCTCCGCCAGGCCGTGCGCCCGGACCGCCTCCGCCCGGGCTTCGTCCAGCGTGGCCACCGCGGCAGCCGCGCGCTCCTCCGCACGCTGCGCCGCCTCGCGGTCTGCCTGCGCCGCGGCGGCCGCCGCCGAGGCGCCCGCCTGCAGCTCGTGCAGCTGGAACTGCAGCGTCTCCAGCTCCTCCTCCCTGGGGGCAGCACCCAGGGCACACGCAAACCACAATCTTTGCAACGTGCCCTTTTCAACCCAGTGGGCAGCTAGGCAGCACTCGTACGTAGGCGGTAGGAAGCACAGGCGTGTCGACCTGCCCTGCACCGCGCTGGCGCACCTGGCCTTGAGGGCCTCCGCTGCGTCCTTGCCGCTGGACTGCAGTGTGGCCACCTGCGCCCGCAGGCCCTCCGCCTCCCGCACCGCCGCCAGCCGCTGGCCCTCCACTGCCCGGAGCCGCTCGCTGGTGTTGTGCAACTCCCTCGTCGACGTCTCCACCTGCTCCATCAGCTCTTGAGTGCTGCAGCAGGCAGGTAAGGTGTTGCGGTACAGGCATGCGACACGCTGCGAGGGTCCATGCCGGTGGTGGTGGCGGCAGGTGCGTGCTGGAAAGCATGGAGCGGCAGGCATGTGGGGCACTGGGAATCACCTTTTGGATGCGTACATCATGGAACGCTGCCATGTTTGTGAAGCAGCTTGTAGAGCTTTCAGGTGCTCTTGCAGCGTCTGCGGGTCCCATACCGAGTTAAACTTGTTACGGTTGGTGCTCCATACCACTATTGTGCTTCCATGCGCCTACCCAGGCCCAGGTGACAGGGGTGCCTCTGTCTACCTCTAACGAGCAACCAAACACGTGGTCACGGCGCATCACCTCGCCTCGTAGCAAGAGTGCAGCTATGCAACACGTCACCTGTAGTCCTTGCTGGCTCTGCTTGAGCCCTTGTATCGAACGGATTGCCAGCCGCTTTTTGGTTGTCGCCGAGACGGCCTATCCCAGGAAGTAATGAAATTTTGTTCTTAATCAAAGCAACAGCATATTTTCAAAATTACTGTATGCCATCTCACCTTATCATCGCCTGGCGTGAACGCTTGCAATGCCAAGTCAACTGTCTCAGCGAGCCCTTGAACCACTCCAAAAAGCTCCGACCAGACATCCTTCTGGCCATCATCCATGCTCCCGCTGGGAGTCTGCGGAGCCTCCATTTGTCTCCTGAAACTTTCGGGAACCAAGTTTAGAGCGCGTAGGGTACAGTTTGACCCAACCCAGGCATCTGCATGGTTGTCGCGATCAACATGGACATGCTGAATGTGCACGGAAGAATATCTGACGCGTTGCTTCACAGAAAACGGTTTGCCTCCGAAACCATGTGGAAGGGCGCCACAACCGGCGCCATGTGAAAGGATGCCGCAGCGGCACTCCGCTTCTCTGTCCCCCCGTAGGGGCGAAAGCCAAAGGGCCTTCGGGGTAACTGAAAGCGCGGTCGTCTCGTCGGCAATATATTGCGGGCTTTTTAGTTACCCCAAAGGGCCGCTAGCGGGAGCCCTTTGGGCAATATATTGTGCCCTTTGGCCCCTCTGGGCCGCTTTGCGCCAAGTCTTCAACCAGTTATAGGTTGGTCCCCGTAGTACCACCCAGTGTACCCAAAACGCAGACGCATGGTACACCAATTGTGCCAAATATGCTCTTGAACAGCACATGCCGCCGGCCCATCTGAAACACCTGCCCTGCACGCTAGCGTCGCCGACCACCATTGTGCCCCTCCTGTCCCCTGCCTTGCCGAATTATAAAGTCCCCACATGCCAGGGCGCGCCAGGCTGGGGCGCACCGATACCATACGCTCGGCCAACATGAATTGGCCATGTTCCCGTATCTCCACGCCCATGCCGCGCAGACGCGGCTGATGACGCGAATCACAGCTGGACCAGGGTGGTCCATGGTGCTGCAGGGTGTTACCTACCTTTGATTGCAAAAGTATCTGGATTGCTGGTCAGCGCGGACAAGGGGACCCTGTTCGTGGGACTAGGCCCCACCAGAGGCCCAATCACCAGCAGGGGACCACACACGGAGACCAGGGGGCACGTTACCGAAAATGCCTTTCCTTTAAGTTGGTCCGGACATTTTCTCCGGCATGCCATCTTCAATGGAAACGCTAGGCCTCCAGTTACGGTAGATGGATGAGAGAACCATTGGGTCCCGCAAGGAGGGCCTGCCTGAGCCTCGCAGCACCTTCCTCAGCGTTCCTCAGGGTCTGAGGCACCAACTGAGGCAAAGGACTAGGCAGCGGGACGGGAGTCAAGCCTTGCGCCCCTTCATCCATGCGTCCCCGCTGGCCACGTGCACCAGCGTCACGATCTCTGCTGCCTCCAGCCCTATCCCGTCCACCGAGTGCCGCAGAAGCATCGACAGGGTGCTGGCACAACTTGTAACCAACGTGCATGCGCATGTGCAGTAGCTTTTGCGGCGCTCTGCAGACAGTCCCGCCCGTTCCACCCGTTGCCACGCAGCCCCCCAGTGCACCCACATCACAAAACGCTTCCTCTTCCATCCTCTCCTTCTTTGGCAAGAGCCGGGCGAGTATTTCAACCTGATCCAGCCCTTCCAACATCACTCGTCTAGTCCCCTGAGTGGCGTCTGTTGTAGCATGACTGACTGACGGGCGAAGAGCCAAATGCACTTTGACCAGATAGCACGTTGGACAAAACGCTAAACCTTTTGTGACTTGTCTTGTACAGGCCGTCTGGCCGACCTGGGCCGACCAACATTGCCAACCGTTGCAAGAGCTAGTCCGCCACTTCAGGCCCTGGCCAGCATCGCCTAAGACACGTATCCAGGGTCGGAAAGGAAGCTGTCATGCAACTGAAGTGCTTTACCTGCAAGCCCTTTGCCATGTGGACGGCGACCTCCTTTGCACCTGGCCGGAGGCCCTTAACAGTAACTAATGCAAGGGGGGATACTGCCCAGGAACTACTACACGTACTGCGCCTACCCTGTCTTGTTGGCCTGCCTGGTGTGGAGGGGTGCTTCTGTGCGGGGGCGGTTATAGGGCACGTGTCACCTGTGTTCGTGGGAGGCCCTTGGGGTTTCGATGGGGGAGGAGCGAAAGCAGCAACCGGGGGGGCCGATGCTGGCTAATTCCTCCGTACAGCTGCCTCGTATCCGGTTCCTCCTGAGCAGAAGGGTGGATAGTACCAGATAGGACAGGTGGATAGGACAGGGGTGCTGCGTGTGATATGTGGGTGCGTCTTGTGGAGAAGCTATGTGGGGGCGGGACCAGGCTGTGGCATGGTGAACTTGAGCCCCGTGCGTCGTGGCCTGTACTTTATGGAACTTGTCGCTCCTTCCCGTACAGCTCTGTGTTTCGAGCGGGATGGGGCTGGGCTCTGGAAGAGGGCCAAAACTGTAAAATCATACATATACATGTGGCGCCTGGCCGGCTGGGCTCCTGTCACGGCTCCTGTCACGGGTCAAGTAGTGCTACCGGTGGGCTCCTGTCCCCTGCTCCTGTCACGATCGTAGCAGGAGCACGCCGGCAGCGCTGCAGGCAGTAAGCCTGCGCTAGGAAGGTCAACACTGACTTAGCAGGATTGCAGTCGGAGCGCACACGTTATGGTTTGAAGCGTGAAAGCGTCACGGCGGCTCACCTCTCCCACGGTTCCAAGATGCAGCAGGGTGGCTGTACTGCAACGCTTGCACTGTGAGGAGGTGACCAAGCGGCAAGACTGTCGCAATGCTGTCATATATTATGGTTGACAACGCATTCAAAAGGTTGACATAACAGATGGCGCTCGGAGGGTTGAGCGCAATTTGGCAGGGCCACCTCGCATGTCACATCGACTCGCCGGCGCACGCACGAGGGCCCAGGTGCTGTGGAGCTGAGATCGCTATTATGTCTTACAGTTTTTGGGCGATGTGCCCAGAGGCAGGTGCCACCAGCGCGAACGCTCGACGAACGCAGACCGCCCTGATCTCTGAAAATAGCCTTCCAGAGACCGCTAGATGTGCTCGGCAGTAATTAAGCATTGGCCAAGTAAAGTAGCGGTTGTGTTTGTGAGCGAGGCGCAGCCAACACAGGCCATTATCACCCCTCAGTCCGTGCGTATGTCTTGAAAAAACGCGTCAGAACTCGCGACGTCACACGGCAGCGCAGGGCTGTTGAGTCAAGTAGGCTGGTCGGTACGAACAGGTGCCCGCAAGTACCTGCGTGACCCTTTCCAGTCCAAACAAGAAACACTGTCACTCAGGCGAAAAAATGAACAATATCCGCAGCCAAATGGTTAGCAGCGCAGGCGCATTTGGTGAGTGCCAGTGGCAGGCTCGGTCCAACGACCGCGCCCCAGCCTGGGCGCTAAAGGGTCAGTTGAACCGCCATCCCAGCTCACCGCGCTGTCCTAGTTTGTCCAGCATGCTTTGCACCAACTCCCAACACACCTCCTGCAGCTGGCTCCAAACCAGCAGGCTCCTCCCAATGCAGCATTCCACACGAGAGCGTCAACGCTCAACACACACAGTCCTGGTCTCTTCTCACCTACCCACTGTGGATCACACCCGACCCTCCCCTCACTCACTAACAGTTCCTCCAACACTCCAGGCCTATGAACACACAATGCACGGACGCACGGCACGCCATTTACACCCAGGTGCGGGGGTTGCGGCAGGCGTCCAGGAGCTCGGCCTCGCGGCTTCCCTCGGCGGGCTTGTGGTCGTACAGCCACGAGGCGGTCTCGGGCATGGACATGAGGATGGACTCAATGCGGCCGCCGGTCTTCAGGCCGAAGGTGGTGCCGCGGTCGTACACCAGGTTGAACTCCACGTAGCGGCCGCGGCGGATCTGGGGTGGGACGAGCAGGGGAAACCAAGGGACACAGCAATCAGGACAGAGAGAGGATCCCCTTGCCCTGCAGTTGCCTGCACACGCAGCATGTGAACCGCAAGAACAGAACAAAAAGCTGCTCGCGCCCTTGTGCTGGACCACGGGAGGGTGGGGATCAAGTAACTTGCATGCCGGGCGCAAAGAGCCGCAGCAGGGCTCTCGAATCCTAGCGGCATGGCCGGCCACCTCACCTGCTGCCACTGCTTCTCCTCGGGGGTGTAGGGGTCGTTCATGTGCTTCTTGATGATGGGCACGTAAGCCTCGACCACGTGGTTGACGGCGTCAGTCGAGAACTTAAGGATGTCCTCGGGGCTCCTGGGGAGGAGTAAGGCCAAGGGCGATAGAAGGCAGGGTCAGCCGTGTGCAGGATGGATCAGCATTACCCGTCCTTCAACGAATCTTTGATACTGCCACGTTTGGCTGGAGCATGGGTAGCAAATGCTCAGTTGCCAGGTACGGAGGGGGGCGCTGGATGCCCAGCTGAGCAAGGCGCATCAAGGGTAGGGTGCTGGCTGCCCCGCTGCTAGCGCACCTGTCGTTCAGGTCATCGAAGAAGATGCCGCCCAGGCCACGGCGCTCGCCGCGGTGCTTGATGAGGAAGTACTCGTCGCACCACTCCTTGAAGCGCTTGTAGTAGGCGGGGTCGTGGCGGTCGCACACGGCCTTGTAGGTGCCGTGGAAGTGCTTCATGTCCTCCACGTCCAGGTAGGCGGGGGTGATGTCGGTGCCGCCGCCGAACCACCACTGGCCGGGGATGCCGTTCCACTCATCGGTCTCGAAGTAGCTGCAAGGCACAACGGTGTGCAAGGACGGATCAGCCCAGCAGTAGGGTAGCGAGCTAGGCGTGCGGGTGTGGCTGACGCACGCGTGCTGCCGCACCCTCAGGGTGGGACCCAGGCGCAAGCCACCGAATGGCCATGCAGGATTGCCATCCCCCGCCCCGGGCTCCATCCGGTAGGTGACTTACCGGTAGTTGAAGTGCATGGTGGGGCAGTGGGGGTTGCGCGGGTGCATCACGGACGAAATGCCCGCGGCGAAGAAGGGCACGCGGCCAGCATCGGCCACGTTCTTCAGCTTGTCGGCGTTGCCCACAGCGGCGCTGCATGGCAAGGGGAATGCCATCGTCAGAAGCACTGTCGTGCACGTTACCGAACGGTCGCTTTTCATTCGGGTCAATGGGGACCGTACTGGCTCTGACCCAGGGCAAGATGCAATGCACGAGTGAAGATCTTGCCTGCACTCCCATCAGCTGCCCCGAGCCTTGGCGTTCAAGAGTCCCAAGACATGCGGCTCACCGGTAGGCCTCCGGGGGCATGGTGCCGTACACCACGGACACGTTGACGCCGGCCTTCTCCCACACGTTGCCGCCCATGAGCACGCGGGAGATGCCGCCGCCGCCCGCAGCACGGGTCCAGGCGTCCTGGTGGAACTTCTTGCCGTCAACCTCCTCGATGGCCTTGCAGATCGAGTCCTGAGCGGCGCGGATCACCTTCTCGAAGCGGGAACGCATGCTGTGGGCCAAGCGCGGGGGGGTCGGGGTGGGGGGTCTCAGCCTCGGGCACAGGGTTCTCCAGCAAGTGCATGACGGCAGGGTTCTGCCGTGTTTGCCACCGAATGACTACAATTCACTCGACCTTCAAGGGGGGGGGGCGTACCGTATGCACATGAACAGGGAACGCAGGGCAGCGCCGGTGTTGTACCTGCCGTGTGTATGAACGAGTCGCTGGACTCGCGCAAGGCGAGGCGAGAGCGAGGCGAGGCGACCCAAATGCGCCGGCCTCTCACCTAGCAAAGACAAGCCTACATTATGCGGTATTTGTGCAAGCCTAGTACTCTTGCAACAGGCCAACTCACGTGTCCTCGGTGTCGATGCCGGGGCGGCACAGCGAGGCCGGGGCCTGAGAAACATAGTTCTCAGCCTCAATGGTCTGCATTCATATGCAAGTAAAGACAAGAATTTCAGCACAGGCCGCCATGTATTACAATTGACATATTTGCTCGAGACCGACGAGCAATCTAGTCTGCAAGCCCGGGCAGAAGAACATACCCGCTCCGGAGCAGCAACACGGCAAGCCATGCGAGGAGCCCGAACGGAGCTGGAGAAGGCACGAGCGGAGCGGCGCTGCTGGACCGAGCGTGTGTGAGCCTGAAGGGCCATTCCGACTATGCTACCTTGCTGGAACCTCTGACGAATGACAGTATGATAGTAAAGGGAGGACTTATAACTTCTTCGTCTCTGGCAGAGGACACCAGGAACACACCGTATGGAACGGCTGGAGGTAGAGGCCTAGGCTTTATAGGGGTGGATCCCTTCCTACAGCCAGTTGTACCAAAAGCAGTCAACGGCCTCGCAATACTTTGCTAAGGTACATATGTGTTGCAGCGGTACACCCATAGAGCCATGATCGTGGGGTACGGCTAATCGCGGAGATGTTGCAAGATGCAGCCCAGCATTCGGGCGTCTGTACCTTTGCTGCGCCCTATAGCAGTACAGGTTACACCCAAAAGCGCCAGGCTGGCAAGGAGCTCACGGCCTTGCCGGAATGGCGATCGGCATGTGCGGACAGCCAGCCGAAAACAATGTGTTTCGCAGATCTTCTATGTTAAGTCGAAACAACTATAGGTATTCCTCGCGTTACAGATGGAGATCTAGAAGGAAGGCCCCAAGAGCCACTTGAGCGTTCGCGCAGACCTGCAAGCTTCGGGCTGACATTGGGCTGAAGCAGCTGTGGGGACGAGGCGCTACAGGCGTACCACTTGTGGATGTCTTGCAAAATTACTTAGGCTCAATGCAAATTTGGGAGCGTCGCTGCCTCTCCTGTGGACACATGCCGCTCCGTGCTGGAGCAGGCTAGAGGCCACGTGCGCACAGCGCACAGCACCGAACTGATCAGCACCTGGACCGCCCAGGAGCTGTGGAGGCCTCTGCCGAAATAGTCCTGTGCGGAATTACTCCTGTGCGGATTGTTTGGTTGCGGCCTGCGGGTTTGTTGTCCTGCTGAGCGCAGTTCCGCAGCTGCGCGCCCACAAGGGTGCTTGGTACCCCTCAAGCACGCTGTAGCATGTGGATGCAGAGACGGTGTTGCCTGCTTTCACACCTGGCATTGGCGGTCAGTGCCGACAGGGCTTTCGGATGGGTTGGGCACGGGTAGCGTACGGCGTATAGGGGAGCCTGCGTGCCTGCCTCCAAGGGAGTAGGCAACATGCCTGGACATGCATGCTTCAGGGGCGGGGCGGTTGAGGGTGTCACCAGCCCGCGTGGGCCTCACCCTGGGTGGGCCTCACCCTGGGTGGGCTTCACCCTGGGTGGGCTTCACCCTGGGTGGGCCTCACGCTGTCGATTCGTTTGCGCGGGGCGCACGGGGTTGCTGCCTCCCTTGGACCCTTGCCATGTGCTGTGTCTTCTGTTTGGGGTCAAATTGCAAGGACTTGCTGTAATTACTCGCACATGTACCTGCTCCGCAGGAGTCACGCTTGTGACTTGCATTGTCGTAAGGAGTTAGGTATGCACATCGAGCCTCGGCGGCTGGCGGTCCCACCCGCTTGGGCTGTACGTTACACGCTGCATGTCACCGCTACTACTCGAAAGGAGTAAGTGGAGGTGTCTGGGGCCGTGAAGCCTGGTTGCAGGTTTGAATTTGGCGCAACCACCCCGCCGGGCCAGAGGTGCATGCCCCTGCCCCTCCCCCCTGGTTGCACACTCCTCTCTCCTGGGTGCGCGTTGGCCCTCCCAGTCCTCCTCCTCATCTTACAAGTTTGCGGAGCAAGCCTGTCCTTACACAGCCATGCTTTGCTGCTTCGCTCACTCCTTCCACCATGTATATAACCCGCTGCCGCACACCCACCATGCCCTGCCATGCCCACCTGCGCGGTACGTCCTGTGGCGCTGCCGGACGCGGGTGCGGCGGGAAGCTTCTCAACCCGCGGAGATGGCCGGCCTGGTCTCCAACCTGGTGCCCTGCCGCCTGGCCAGCACGTCCGCCAGCTCGGTCGCTGGTGCCGCCGCCGCCATCGTCCTGCTTCCCACCGGCCCCCTCCTGCTCTTATCCTCCCCGCCATTCTTGCTGTCGTTAAGCCCGCCGCGCAGGCGCTCGTCGTGGCCTTGTATGTATGCAGCCTCCGCCAAGACCAGGGTACTCTTAAAACGTCACGGCTACGGTATTAGACTGGTACGTATGCAGTGCTGTCCGCCGCCGTACAAGCCGTTCAAGCGAAGGTGTTGCAGCGTGCAGCCACCAGGCTCCTTCTGCGCTTGGTAGGGGATAGCAGGCGGATGGGGCTGCGGGCGTGGCATGGTGGGGACTGGTGGGGAGGGGTGGGGTGGGCCGGCGTGGGTGGGGGAAGAAGTTCCTTGAGAAGGCGTGGTGGGGTGGGGGTGGGCGAGTGTGGGATAGGGCAAACCACGAAGGCAGGCCCCCAAGAGAGTGCCAAGCAGGGGAAGGGCCCCCCTGGTGTCTAGTTGCCCTTATTACCACTACCAGTACCATCACCCTGCGTTTGGAGGGAGCGCTGCAAAGTGCTGCATCCCTGCATGATTGTCGGACTGGGCTGCACAACTACGGTACACGGCTTGCCATCGTACCTACGCACGGTATGTCGGTATCTTCTGAGGGTTTCAGGCGTGGGTTTCAGGCGGCAGGCAAGGCGGCACGTGTTGGGAGCTGGGCGTACCGAAAACCTGCGAACGGCGTTCGTTGCACACGTGTTCATAGCATGTATCGATTTATAAATCACCATCCCAGACTGTTCCGAGCTCTCAGGCGGAACTTTGTTTCCAGGGGTGCTCTACACACACAAACACACACGAGGGGCACATTTCTTCCTCCCAGCACGTGCCGCCCAGTGGAGACCCATGGTGCCGCCCCACCCGCAGCCGTCGACCTGCTGCGCAAGCCGCACGTCGTGCGGATGATGTATATGCACGGGTGATTTGCGTACACAGGCATGCTGTTGCAAAAGCGCAGCGATGAAGGAGGAGTGAAGTGCCAGCTTTCGCACCTGGCATTGGCGGGCATGGCCGACAGGGCTTCGGGTGGGGTTGGGAGGTGTGGAGGACATGACTCATCAGGTGCGCCGCAAGATACGCTCTGGTAGACCACCGATTACACAGTAATGTGCCACGACTCTGTCCATAGTTATATACTTAAAAAATGACGATGACAAGGTATCCACGCTCCCTTTCGCATATGTCTGTGCTGGTCCTGCGAACTGTGAACCCAAGGCGACAGTGAGCTGCAACTGGCGTTCATTAGGAGTGGCGGCACAGCAACCGCATCTGGAGTGCGCTACGCAAGCTATTGCCTAAAACAGTGCCTTGCGCCTGCACTGCGCCCTCGCCACGGGGCAGCAGCGCGGGCAGAGCAGATGTACCAAAGTTGTTCAGGCAAGGACAGAAGCTGCCAGCTCTATGCTAGCCTGTACCGTAGCTTGTGACCCCTCTGACCATGCTGTGACTCCCCCCCTCGCCCCCGTGCGCTCGGCAGGTGGCGTATGGATAGGCTACCCAGGCTTGTAAATAAGCCTCTCCTGCGGTTGCAGGATGCGCATTTTACGTCTCTTATGCGCGTGCGGGGCAAAGGATGCAGCGGACGTTGCTCCCCCAGCGGAAGGGCAGCAACAAACTGCACCCCATCGCGACTCCGTTCCTGAGGCGACCGTTGTTGGTGATGAAACTGGGGCTTCGAGGGCTTTCAAGGCCGCTGTGCCGCCTGACAATTTGCCAGTTGGCTGGGTGGGACTGGGAGTTGTCGGCGACCAGCAGCAGGTCGCACAGGAGCTACATACCAGCGTAACATTTAACGTTCCGAATGCATCCTTGCGGATTGGCCCTATCAGCCCGGATATTGAACTGGGGTCGCCCAGCAGGGCCTACAGTTTACTGCCGGGCAGCTCAGCGTCTCGGTTGCCGGCTGCAAGCTTTCCGTCGCCCGTTCCTGTGGCGACCTTCATCGACCTACCAGCGCCTTTCGTGCCTGAGCACGGTGGGTGCTCGCCGGTGCCACTGTCACCCCCGAAGGCAGCTGCACCAGCAAACGGGGACCTCGTGCCCCAACACGACGACCGCGCCGTGCCAGGCCCCACCACTGACCTCTCCCCCGAATCACCAAGCACCTACCCCACACCCAGCAGCAGCCTTCAGCATCTGCCCCCACTGCACCCCGCCGCCTCCTCTCCCCCCCACAACCTCCCCTTTTCCGGCCACCCCACCCTCCACCTCCACCGCCCCCAGATCCACCAGTCTTTCCGCCCCTCCCTCACCAACCTCACCCCCAGCAACGGCACCGACACACCCGCATCCGCAGCCGGCGCCGCGCCCTCCACCTCCAACACCTTCACCCTCTCCGCCAACGGCATCCTGGTGGAGCTTCCCGCCTCTGGTGCCGCCGCCACCACCACCACCTCCCTGCAAGCTCCCGGGCACGCCAACCGCCTGGTCGGCCCTCCCCCCACCCTCCACATCCCCGGGGACAGCGGCAACCACGGCCCTGTCCCGCACACCGGCTGGAGCGTCGGCGCCATCCACTCCGGCCAGCAGAGCAGCGTCCTGGCCGTCGGCACCCCCCACATCTCCAACTTCGGCTACGTGTCCGACCGCCCCGGCAGCATGCACATGCTGGCGGCGCTGTGCTCGGGCCGCACCTCCGGCGTGGTGTCGCCCCGCATGAGCAGCTTCCAGTACCAGTACCCGTTCCCCCCGCTGCCGCCCTCGCCGCCGCGCAGCTCGCCCAACGCGCTGCCCTCGCGCGTGTCCATGTCGGGCGCGGGCAGCGTGCTGAGCCTGCCCATCGAGACCAGCTCCCTCTACGACTTCACGGCGCCCAACACGGGTGGGTCCGAAACTGGTTCGGGGTCGGGGTGCCGCGCCTGTGGCGCTCTGTGCGGAAAGCGACCTTGCACGGTAAAGCTCTAGCTAGGTTGCTCGGCACACATCCCTCCCTCTGTGTCCTGCCGACCCACGCCACCTTGTTGCCGCCGTGCCGCTCCGACGTGGCACTGCCCCGGTGCAGGTTTGGTGGCTGAGCACACAGCGCTGGAGATGGGGTCGTTGGCGCCCGCGCTGGACTTGTGGGCGGCCGGGGCGCACGTGTCGCCGCAGGCCAAGATCGCGCAGGGGGCGTACGGCGTGGTGGGTGCCGCACCTTATGCGCCGCACTGACACCACTTGACCCCTTGCTTGCGTTCGCCGGCGTGTTGGGAATCCTTCATTGTGGTGTTGCTCCGCTCGCTTCGAGAGTTATGTCTTCCTCATTTTGGAGAGAGTCTGTTACCCCAAAGGCTGAGAGTGTGAGCAGGCGCATGCATGTCTGACATCTGTGGGTTCCCCCCACGTGCGGTGCAGGTGTACCGCGGGCTGTGGCACGGCTGCACGTGCGCCGTGAAGCTGATGCTGGCGGCGTCCACCGAGAACCTGTCGCTGCAGCTCACGGAGGTGTTTGTGTGCAAGGCGCTGTCGTGCCACCCCAACATGTGAGGGGAGGGGGCAGCGGGGCGGGCCCTGGGCGGGCGCAACAGGGGCTTAAGTGGCTGTCCTGGCCATGCATGGGGAGGGTGCTGCTGACTGACAGCCGCTTGTGGCCTTGGCAGGGGGCGAAGAGGGTTACTTGGCGATTTGGGTCAGGGGCGACACGGACCAGGCGGTCAGGATAGATACCAGGAGGGCGATGTGGGTCAGAGGCGTTCACATGGCTGCAAGCGTCATTTTGCGCTGTACCGCGCTGCTGGGCGCGAAAACGTTGGTCCTGTCTTCCCTATCCTTCTCACCCCAACACGCTTGCCACTTCATCTCCACGAACCCGCCCCGCCCACAGCGTCCAGACCTTTGACTGCAACGTGTGGCGCATCACCGCCGACACACTGGCGGCAGTGCAGCAGCTGCTGGGCGCTATGCCCGGGGGCATGAACAACCCGCTGGACGGCCCCAGCAGCTCAGGCCTGGGCCCCGGTGGGCCGGGGGTCGCTGCCGGGGCCTCGTCGTCCTTCCTGGCCTTCCACAACTCCGGTCTGAACGGCGGGGCAGGCGGCAGTGTCGTGATGCCCAGCGCCGCATACTCCATGGGCCGGGGCAGCGCAACCAGCCTAGCCGCGCAGCCCAGCGGCACGTGGGCGGGCGCGCACGGGGACATGGGGGGCGTAGGCGCAGCTGCCAGCGCATCAGCCAGTGTAGGCGCCGTTATGGGTGGCATGGGAGGAGGAGGCGGGTACTTCAACAGCGGGGAGCAGCTGCGGCGGGCGTCGATCCACGGGCGGGCGAGCACGGACCGGCAGGACGCCTGCGCGCCGTGCATAACGCGTGCGCTCACCTCCACCTCCACCAGCAGCTCGGTTCAGGGCTCGCAGCACGACGTGCGGCACAGGTCCATGGGTGTGGGGGGCCTGGAGCCGTGGGTGGTGGCGGGGTCGGGGTCAGGGGCAGGGTCGGGTGGCGGTACCGGCATGGGGCGACGTGAGCTGCCTCGGTCGGGCAGCGGGTGGATGCCGCAGATGGCGTGGGAGGGGGCCGGGTCGGCGGCGGGCATGGGCAGCGCCGGGGTCGCGGCGGGGATGGGGCCGGGGGCTGGCGGCAGCGCGAAGGGCAGCGGCGGGATGTGGAGCGGCAGCATGGGTGCGCCGCCGCTGGCACCGGGCACGCCGCAGGTGCTCATCAACGTGAGCTGCAGCGGCTGTAGCAGCTTGCAGGAGGGCAGCTGCGGGCCGGGGCAGGTGGCACCGTCCGGCGCGCAGCAGGTGCCGCTTCTGGCGTTGCCCTCGCACGCCAAGACTTCCTCTGTCTCCCACCCCTATCCGCACCCGTGCCCGGCAGCCGGCCACCCCGGCACAGGCCTCAGCCGCCAGCGCAGCTGGCAGCGAGAGCCGCACGGCTCTGCCGCACTCGTGTCCCCGCTGGGCCCCGGACCGAAGAGCTCGCCCTCCCTGGTGCCCCCACGTTATCTGAACCCAGTCTCCGAGGAGCGCGTGTCAGCCATTGCCGCCGTGACGTCCGGGTCCATGGGCTCGTTGCTGCTGACGTCCCCTGGGGCGGCCGCCTCGCTCCTGGGCGTGGATGTGGGCCGCCTGGGTTCCGGGCTCACGACCAGTTCTTCCCGGGGACGGGACCACGGGGGCTTTTCGGGGCCCACCCGGGACCCAGAGCAGATGGTCCTCAGCGGGTCCAATAGGGAGCAGGAGCAGGACGGGGAACAGGACAGGGAGCAAGGTCGGGCCAGGAGGTTCCGGCAAACGGCGCCTTGGGAGTCCGAGGCGCCGCGCTCTGCTGGCGGCACGCCGGCGTCTGCGTTTAGCGGCGTGGGTCGGGGTGCTGCTGCGTCGGAGGCGGAGGCGGAGGCTGCGGCTGGGAATGCATCGGGCAGCGCGCGCGGCGGGGGCGTGGCGGTGGGGATTTCGGCGGCAATGGTGCATCACCAGCACCTGACGGACCTGCAGCAGCACCACCTCAACATCAGCCGGCAGCTCAGCAGCCATGTGGGTTCAGTTCACGGCCCCGACACCTCCCGGGAATTCATGCTAGTGTCCCTGTCCCACACGCCGCCCCTGGGCGCAGGCTTGGGCACGGGTGGAGGCGCGGGTGTGGGTGTGGGCTTGAACACGGCCGCCGGCGCGGCAGGGGTCTTCTCGGACGGGGGCGATTCGGAGCAGCGCACGCGGAGCAAGGACTGCTCAGTCATTGGTTACATCACGGCCAACAACCTGTTCCTGCCTCACTCGTCGATGCAGGAGATCAGCCCCATCAAGAGCAACAGCCGGTTTGGGGCCCCCAGGGGCCTGGGCAGCGACCTGCGGCTCTCTACGTCTGGCGGAATGGCAGGGCGCAGCGGCAGTGCGGGCGGCGCCGACAGTAGCGGCAGCAACGCGGGCGGCGGCGGAGCTGTTGCCTCCGTGGTGAAAGTCACTGCGTCTAGGACCCGTAGCGCTGGCGGTGTACTGGGGGATGGTCCGCGCACCAGCGCCAGCGGGGTGATTGACTTCAGAGCGTCGCTGCCGCCGCTGCCGGTGCCGCCCCCGGTGCAGAATCAGCCACAGCTGCATCATGCCCCCTCGGGCCCGGACCTGCACGCCGCCGCTGTCAGCGACACCTCGTCGCCTGGCACCCCCACCGGCAGGCAGTTGGCGCGCGGCAGGGGCGCCGTGCCGTTCAACACGCCCGTTGGACTGTACGGCAGCATATCGCATGGCGGGCCCGCGTGGCCGGGCACGGCTCCAGGGAGCGGGTCCGCCACGGCCGCGGCCCAGCAGCAGCTGCAGATCCTGATGTACCAGCAGCAGCAACAGCAGCTCCAACAACTGCAGCAACAGCCGCGCGGCGCGTTCGATTCCCCAGATCGGAGCCGGCTGACGTCTCCGCGGTACGTGCACCCGCCAGCCGGCTACAACCCCTCTCCCTTCCTCCGCAGCCTCAGCAGGGGCCAGGTGCACGGACCTGGGCTCATGCAGGCCAGCGGGCAAGGCCCGAGCATGGCGCCTCTCGGCACAGCGTCCCACGGGTCGGCTCCCCACGCATACCACGGCGCAGCGCCTGGCATGGGCGCAGGTGCAGGGCCTCCCGGGTCAGCTTCAGCAGCGGTGACCCTGAGCCCGGCCGGTCCCACGCCGCTCCCTGCGAGCCACATGCTGTACAGCAATGTGTACGGCGGCCCCGGCGTGAGCAACGGCCTCTTGAGCCGGCCAGCGAGCCAGGTGACGGGGCGTGAGATCAGTCCTGTCAACTCCGGCCTCCTGCCTAGGCTGCCGCCGCTGCCGCAGCAGCTGTCCAGCCGCCGGCCGAGCGGTGCGGCCGGCCTCGGTGGCGGTTTCGGTGGGCTGGGCGGCGGCGGTGGCAGCGCGGGTCTGCTTGGGAGCCGCTTCCCATCGGAACGTGCGAGCGCAGGGACGGCGGCGATGGGCAGCAGCGCAACCGCGGCCGCGGCGGTGGCTGGCGTCGCCGCCAGCATTTTGTCGACAGGGGACCATGCGGAGCACCTGGCTGCGGAGGCGGGGGCACGCAACCTGGCGCAGGTGGGTTGGTGTTGGGTTACAGCTTGGGCTTGGGTGTTCGGGGCTGAACGTATTGATGCACGAGAGTGTTCAGCGGGGTCAACAAGCTTCCCATTCAACTCGGTGCAATGGTCGTGCCTGTTGGGAACGTCATCGCCCTGCATAGCAGGCTTGGGGCTGGTTGTAATGGGAGGAAGTGCTGGTGCTGGTGCTGGTGCTGGTGCTGGTGCTGCCTACGCAGGTGCTGCACGCCCTGGGCGCGCGCGAGGGGCAGCTGGCTGTGCTGGTGGTGATGGAGGAGTGCGACCGCGGCAGCCTGCAGAACCTGCTTAATAAGGCCGCGGTGGCGACGGCTGCCGCGGCAGCTGCACGCCAGCAGCAACAACAGCAGCAGCAGCCTTCACCGCCACAGCAGCAACAGCACGGTCCCGGCGTCGCGACGCCCCCGCCTGCAGATACGGGCAACTCCCCCTTTTCAGCTGCCTCCATATCGCAGCTGCCGCCGACGCCCGACTTGTACGCGCCGTTCTCGCTGGGCGGGCGCTACAGCACGCACGCGGCGCTGAAGGCGCTGGTGGCGACGGCCAAGGAGGTGGCGCTGGTGGGTAGCGGGACCGCGCATCTGGGTTGTACACGGCCGTCCACTGTTGGCCACCTGAGGGAGCCAACAGTGGACGGTGGCGCAAGGCTTGCAAACGCGTGTGAGATACCGTGTGTTGCACTGTGCACGCGTTGTGCCCTTGACTGGCTCCCGGCGGGTCCGTTGATGAGTCCGCTGGGGCCTTGCAGGTGGTCACAGGGCACTTTTAAAGGCAACACCTATCCGAAAACGCTGAGTTTCTAGTAGTACCGGGAACCTGGGTGCCTGGGCTGCCTTGATGGACTGCAGCCTTTCCTCAGCTGTTTCGGATAGTCGTTGTTTTACCATCGTGCACAGTGACCATTTGCTAGGCCCCAGCGGACTTGGGTAAACATTTTATTTAACTGGTAATCCCGCAAGAACGGACCCACAATGGCCGCGTTCCGCGGGGAGCCAGACCAGCTCACGTGTTACCCTGCTTCAAAAATTCTGGGGACCTGCCGTACCTGCCCACCGCCTTCAGGGGATGTCCTTCCTGCACAAGAACAACATCGTGCATGGGGACCTCAAGCCCGGTAAGTTGTAGCCCTGAGGCTCATACGCTCACCGCCTGACACCATCAGCGCCTGACACCATCAGCGCCATGGCCAGCATTGCACCCTATGTGCGATAGCGTAGGCCGTGCAAGGCTTGATAACCTGCGGACCGTTTGCATCCAGCGTTGCAACAACACACCACACATTCTGTTGCTCTCTGGACCCTTTCTCCTCTGTACCGGTGAGCAGTGGCTCCCTCAAGCCCACCCACATGATCTCACGCCCTCAGTTGCTCCTCTGTAACCCCGGACTCCTCAGGCAATGTGCTGCTCAAGTCCAGCCGCGCCGACCAACGCGGCTTTGTCGCCAAGCTGTCGGACTTTGGCCTCAGCCGCGTGCTGCACACCGCCGCCACCAGCCGCGCCATGCACGGCCCCCACGCGTCGCATGCCTCGCACGCGTCGCAGCGGGGCGCCATGCGCACCCTCAGCATGGCCTCCGGAACCGGAGGCATGACACCGCTGGGCCCCCGCTCCGGCAGGCAGGCCCCGGGGGACTCGTATGGCCCGGGCGACGGGTTTGCCAGTGGCGGCGGAGTGGAGGACAGCGGGCTGTTGTACGGCGGGGCGGTGTATGGCGGGCTGATGTACGGCGGGGCGGGGTCGGCTGCGAGCGCAGGCCTGGGTGCTGGGGGTTGGCAGGCGGGGGATGGGGAGCCCAAGCTGGTGGGCGCGCTGGACGGCACCGTGCCATTCCTGGCTCCGGAGCTGATAGAGGAGGGCCAGCGGTCCAAGGCCAGCGACGTATGGGCGTACGGTGAGGCGGGCGTGCGGGGTGGGAGTGACCTTGGGCCGGGGGTGGCTGGTCGACCGCTGCGTGGCGGGAAGGTGGGGGCCAGTAAGGCTGCGTCTTTACACCGTCTGACCATGCCCAGACGAGCGGCACAATTACAGGGTAAGGCTCGTAGGGGCTGCAGCTGTATTTTTTCGTTTTTTGTGTTACAGCTGCCTATTTAGCTGGAGTGTGCGTGCATACCCACCAGCTGCTGATGCTGGACCTCCTGCAGCTGAAGCTGTGTTGCGGGGGGCCTTGGCACTGGCATGCTGCGTGCCCTTGCCGCCGTTGGCGCACTTGGCGTGGTCTACTGACAGAGCCCTGCTGAACCTCGCTGCCTTTGCGCTTGTCCTTGCCCGACCTGCAGGCGTGCTGCTGTGGTACCTGGTGACCGGTAAACGGCCGTACGAGGGCCTCATGCACGTACAGGTACGGCAGCGTTTGCGTGCAAGCTCGTACCTAACCGTGCACGTGTCATATGATCGTCCCCCATTCCTGTGCCGCCCATGCCCGTATAAGTGCTGATGGTGTTTGTCTGGGACCGCGCCGATGAGGCTACAGTAGGCAGCGCATACCCACTCTCATGCCTGCCTGCCTGCAAGGTACTCCGCCGCATGCGGCCCCACACCGCTTGCCTGTTTGGTTTGGTTTGGTGCTCTACAAGGGACCCTTTCCGTTCGGGTTGTCGTACCACACCCACCACCCCCTGACACCGCGTCGAGTTGCAGACTACGTCTGGCTTCCGACCGCTTAACCCCTGACACCGCCCCACGCCTGGCCCTTCCCTGCCCGTAGATCATGGCGGCAGTGGTGAACGGCGAGCAGCTGCTCAAGTGGCCGCACGACGCGCACCCCGCACTGCAGTCGCTGGGGCACGGCTGCCTGGCCTTCGAGCCGCACCGCAGGCTTACCTTCGCACAGGTGGGGGCTGGGGCCTGCAGGGGCTGGGTACAGCTCGGCAGACAAAAGCGAAGAGCGCACCAGGCGATCGTGAGAACCGGCGCTGCTGCTGCCATTGTAAATGGTTCAAGCTGCTGCTGTCAGGTTGCGGCCCGTCTAGGACGCAGAAGTCATTGCAGCACCTGAGCGCACGCTGTTCCTCGGGTCCGTTGCTCGCAGATCGTACGGCGGCTTCAGGGGCTGGAGCTGGAACTCCGCGGGGAGGTGCCCGTGGGCCCCTCGAGCAATATGGCCTAACGTTTTGGGTACGGCGTAAGACGGGCATGCCGATGGCCGTATCGGTCGCAATGCATCAAGCCCAGCTGCGGCGGGCTGCAGCTCACTCTTTGAGAACTCAACCGTCCAAGGTTTCAAGTATGAATGAGAATGTCCAAGCGCATATGCATTTGTGCATGCACAGGGCAGCGTACTGAGCAGGGCGGCAGGCATAGTGTTGTGCAGGGGCTTGCCCCGGCGTCTCCAAAGTAACTGCAGGTGCAGGAGCCCAAGGCGACATGGTCGACCTGGCATTGGTAGAAGTGTTGTGCGAAGGTCATTCTGAGGCAGGCGTGACCGATTATTATGGGGTTGTGTTGTCGTTTACGCCGTGGGCGTGCATGCGCGCCTTGCTTGACAGTTGTTGATGCGTTTGAGCTGGAAAACACGCATCCAGCTTAATACTTTCAGCAGAAGGCAGCCGAAGCCCGGCAGCCCCTGCCGTGTGCTGACCAGCGGCACATGCATTGGGTGCCAGGCTAGAAATGCATGCTGCGGCTCGTGTGGCCGTCATATGTCGTAGGCCGGTTGTGTTGTGTCAGTGATGTGGCATGAGGCGGGAAGAAGGTGACCGAAGCTTCTGTACGGTAGCGACTGCAGCGTTGCGTCAACTCTGTGGGCGTGGGGAAATGGTCGTGTTGTGGCGTTGAGAGGTGAAGGGGAGAATGGTAGTGTTGGAACGCGGCAATCCGTATCGGCTGCGCATTCGCATGCAGGGTGCATCAAGCCCTTCGCTTAGGGCGGCGGCTGGAGCTACTGATCCGTGGCTGACGCGTGACTCGTGTGGCGCTGTGGCTCATGGTGTTGAATTGCATCGGTGGACCAGAGGTGCTTTGGTAAACCGGAGGTTCCAAGCGTGAGTGGCACGTGGGCGCACTTACACCTGTGAGCTGTCCACTGTGACGAATGTTTGGTCATCCAAGGTAGACGATGCAGTCTCACAGATTCCTTGCTAGCAGCATTACCATGCGAGCATGTGTTGTGCAGCATTGTGCTTTGCAGGTGCGCAGTAAAGGAAAGGTTGGCATGTCGCGTCCCTGGGCGTTTGTTTTCCGGGTGGAGCTTGCCCTGATGGATGGTGCTTGGTAGGCAGCTGAGAGCAGAATCAAAGGAGTGGACCTAGGTTATTACTCTTTTGTACAAGGGTTAGATCATTGCAATGGGGAGGGGAAATGTCCGAATGGGCCGACATTGTTTGCATGCGTGGGGTAACTCTGGTATGTGTGTAGCGGCGCTCTGCCTGGGGTATGGGTTTGGGATTGTGGTTGGATTATTTAACAGGTGCATGCATCGGATGGCTGGGCGTCGCCCCACGCAGTTTTGCCGGGGGGTAGCTCAGCAACATGGCATACAGGCCGTGATCCATGCGTTCGTAATTTGGTGCACGGAAGGATAGAAGAGAATGGTTCGAAAGTTTCATGTCTCTCTAGGAACCTGTGTTGCCAGTCTTTGCCGCTTCCGTGGGGGGGGGGCATACCTTGTTGCAACTTCTACAGGTGAATGCGGGAACCCTATCCAGGCTGTTTACGGAGCTCTCATTTTCTCCTTTGTCGCCTGTGCTAATGGGCGTATGGTAATGGAGGTCATTATGTGCCTGCTTAGGTGGTCGGACATGCAGGCCCCATAACGGACGTCTGAGAACTGGCGATTTTGGTGGTGTACGGTTGTCCTGCTTTTGATTATCTGGTCATGCCCCTGGCTGGGCCCTCCCAGCCACCCCAGCGTGTATCTGCATGCGGAGCTGCATCATGTGAGCATTTCACAACAAGCACGTACTGTGTTACAAGAGGGCGGCGGTGTCTAGTGCGCTGGAGGGGCGTCTGTGCCAGGCGAGGGTAGAATGCACATGCGTACACCTCGGTGGGCAGACTGCACGATTTGGGTTTGCATAAAAGGTCGTCTCTTTGTAGGCGCTTCCGTACCGTTTTGCATGAATGACATGATTTGCAGTTCGCGTTGTTTGCGTACCGGTACAGGGCACGGGGTTGCGCCTCTGTCCGGCCTCCTACCAGGTTGCATGTTGTCCCGTTCTGGCGCTGCACACCTGACTGGCACTTGCTCGTCGGGGATGCGCTGTAAAGTAATGTGCGCAGCGCGCTTCTGCTTTTGTCCACTAGATCTCAGCCAAGTAGTTGGATGCGCCTGGCCGCCTGCCTGTCGAGCACCACCTTGCATCGTGTCCAGCACGCCCTGTGGACCCTGGAGGACGCCCAAACTCATGCAGCCTTTCCGTGCCCTCCCGTGCGCGGGACGACGCCCACAACGACCGCATGTTCGCTGGGCGTTGCCGCAGCTACTCTTCCGCTGTGTTCGACGCCGCCGTCACAAGCGCCCACCACAATCAGCCACTGAACCCGAAGGTCAGCCGCCATTGCCGCACTTCGCCGCTCAACATAGGCATACGTTGCGCGTCTACGCTACCCGGGCCGCGCTGCATCCTACCCCACCACCACGGCTCGCCGCTGCTCCTGACCTTGCCCCTGGGCCTGCTACAACGCTCCGTGTCGCCTCCACGCCGATCAACATGCGACAACGCTGCTGCGCACCAGCAGCCGACCGAACACGCCACTCCCGAGGACGTTCGTCCACACAGCCTGTCCAGGACTTGACTTCAGTGTCGCAATGTGCGCGCAGTGTCGCCTGCGTTCACCTCCGCTCTCATATTCGCCCACTGCCTCTTGCAGGCCACACCGGCGGACCACCGACCACCCCAGCACCACTCATGCGTCATCATACCGCGCCTCCGCTCTCAGGAGTCCTATGAGGCCCCGCCCCCGCATCCTCCTCCGCTAGCCCCTGCGCTCAGACGCAATCACTGACCTTACCCTGGGCTCAACGGACACGCAGCAACCAACCGCGCACACGCCGTTCTGCAGGCCTTCACGCCCCAGGGAGGCCTCCCCGTAGCGCGCTGTACAGCTCAAATGAGACTCCCGCCTTCCCACCCGGTCCCTGCGCTGATACCCCACAAGCCATATCCCGCCCATCCGCTTGCCCGCCTGAACGTCCCACCGCCACCACGACCGCTGTCACGGGGGCGCCTGCACCAGTCACCACCGCCACACGGCCTCTCGAGCACCCGACCTGCAGCCATGTTGCCCCATCCCCCATTCCAAGCCACCCCCGAGCCACGCCCAGCCACGCCCCAGGCGCAGCGCGGTTACGCCGTGGCAGCGGGCGCTGCCGCCGCTGTCCCGTCCTCCTGCGGCTCCGCGAGGGGCCACAGCCGCACCGTGCCGTCCTCGCTGCCGCTGGCGTAGGCGTCGTAGGTGGGCGCGAAACGGATGGTGTGTACAGGGCCGTGGTGCCCCTTGTTGCACTCCAGCTCCTGGAGAAAGCGGTGCAGCGGGGGACGTCAATGAGGAGGCATCGGGGAGGGAAACAGTCGGCACTAGGCCGCCGGTAGCACACGGAAATCGGGAGCCTGTGATGTGCATGCTCGCATCTTCGTAGCTGGAGGTGGGTACCGGTCCACACCTGTCATGTTAATTGACCTCTTTCCAGCAATTATTTTTGTTTCGAGCGTGGCTGTGCAACAGACCCAAAAGGACCCTTGGTCCTGTATCCGTGAACCGCCATGAAGTAGCCGCAGGCCAACTGCCTACGGCCCCCGACACGTATCCGTAACGCCCTCGTTTCCCCACCACCCCGGCCCCCCACGCACCTGCCCCGTGTCGTAGTCGTACAGGTGCACCCACATGTCCTCGCCGCCCGCCACGAACCGCCGCTTGGCGGGGCAGTAGCTGGCGGACTCGGTGGGTGCGGTCATGGCGTGCTGCTTCACCTGCTGCAGGTTGGCGGCGGAGAAGAAGCGCACCAGGCTGCCCTCCGCCGTGGTGATGTGCTGCTGGTCAAAGGTCACCTCGATGGAGGTCACAGGCGCGCTGGTCTCTATTGTCTGCACCAGCTGCAGCGAGCGAACGTCGTACACCCTGGTGCGATAGGAGCAGAGCAAATGGGGAAGGCACGTGACGACGAAGGCGCGCTAACGCAGCCCGCCTGGGCTTTGTGTAGACTGTCGCACATGCCGGCATCCTGCCATGTAGAGGATGCCCAGCCATAAGCCGGCGAAAGCGATCCAGACCCATCGTCTCAGTGCTCAGCAGTGATACGTACGTCACGCCTGACATGCTCCTTGCAACCCTGCCATGTGCCCCGTACCCCCCACGCGGCTCACCCAATGCCGGGCTTGTCCGCGTAGCTGCAAACTATGGTGTTGTCGTTCTGCACGAAGTTGCAAGAGCGGATGCCCGCGGGAGCGGCCGGCAGCTTGGCCGGCTCCGCCTCCGGTCGCCCCAGGTCGTAGACACGGAGCACCTTCTCCATGCCTGCACGCGCACGGGTACGTCCACAAGACAACCATGAGCAACGCAGGCTGGGCAGGCACGTGAGGGTCTGCAACAGTGGGCCTCGCTGCAACGCTCCACCACCCGCAGCCCCCAGCTCCACCACCCGCAGCCCCCAGCTCCACCACCCGCAGCCCCCAGCTCCACCGCCCGCAGCCCCCAGCTCCACAACCCGCAGCCCCCAGCTCCACCACCCGCAGCCCCCAGCTCCACCACCCGCAGCCCCCAGCTCCACAACCCGCAGCCCCCAGCTCCATAACCCGCAGCCCGTTTAAGTGCTTTGCTGCAGCACCGACAGAAACAAAAGCAAATGTCGGTGCTGAACGTTTGGCGGCGCCAAATGCCCAGCCCAGGCTATCCAAAATAGCGACACTGGCGTGCCGTTGACAGACCGGTACACATGGCTACCTGGAACCAGGGTGCTGCATATGGAGCGCCGCCGCCGCCGGCTAGCCCGCACTGGCCAGCCCTCATGCATATCCAAACCCCTCATGCACAAGACAACATGAAGGGACCGACTCACGACACCGGGCCCGCACAGGTGGTGTGACAGCCCCTTCCCAAACCCGAAACACGCTGTGGAGCCCTCCCTACCTCCGGTCGCCAGCTTATTGGAGTCATAAGAAAAGTTCACGCAGCGCACAATGTGGTTATGCTGAAAGACGTGTAGCTCCGTGCCGCCGCTGCGAGCACAGGGCATGGGGGAAGAGGTAAGGGCTAGATCACATGCTGCGCAAGACCGTGGCGACCCTTGGTAAGGGCAGCAGCAATGGGGCAGGAGACACGCACACCTAGGCAGGACGGTCGCGTTGGGTGCATACCGGTCAACTGCAGAACAGTAGGACTTACCATGCGTCCCATAGGCGCGCCGTGAAATCTGCGCTGCCTGTAGCGCACTTCAGGGCCGGCGTGTCCAGTACGCAAGCCCACACAGCACCCTGGTGTGCCAGTGGGGAAGGGCTTAGTAAGGACTGGGTGCGCCAGCAATCATCCAGTGACAAGTGGCTTCTATCCATGAGCCATTGCTGTACGCTTGGGGCTCAACCTGCATGCCGTCGTTGCAAGTGCCAGCCCGAGCGGCTGCTGCCTGAATCGCTCACCTTGTGACCCTCAAAAGTCCCATACCAATCCCCGTTCTCTCCGTGGCGCAACATGGGTTTGCCATCCTTGGATGCGCTTGCGAGAAAGTAGCCCTCCGGCGTGTTTTGGCTATAGTTCAGCTCGACGATGGGACGGGTGTGTCCATGGCACACAATTGGCACTCGCTTCGACATTAGCTCTGCGCTGCGACACCAGTTGCTTGGCAGTTTAAAGGCCAGATATGACGCCCTTCAAGTTGAGAAATCTCCCAGGGGGATGCACCTGCAAATAAAATGGGGGCCATAAACGAAACATGAAAGCCCCTAGATACCAGTGCACGCTACAGCTACGAGCATGTGCACCAGTGCTTATCGCCTTTGGCTCACGAAGGCGCGCTACTTACCCGGACGCACAAAATGTCCTGCTTCCCGCAGCTCGGCAGCTACGACTGTAACGCAGAATATGTACTACTTCTAACCCTCTCGTCAAGTGAAAGCCCCGGACAATGGTCCTTGTGGGGGGCTTTGCAGGGGGATCGCGGGGAGGATCTAAATGTGTGTAGCGTCCCTCTGTTCTATGGTTCTTAAGTTACGCGCAGCCCCACCACACAACACTCTCTAAGTCCCACTCTACAAATGCCGCAGACGGCCCCAGCTCACGCTCTTCGCCACCCACATCACCTGTACGGCGCATGGGACATGCATTGCCTCTGGCTCGGGCGCATGGTCGGGCACGGGCCCGTGTGTACAAGTCGCAGTGGCACCATTGAGCGGCTGGCGCATCAGGTGTTGTAGTGACTCAAGAAACCCTTTGTGGCATGTCGCCAGCATCCGCTGAGGCCCCCAATCCATATGCACCAGAGTGTCATTCCCCCTCCCGCCTGGAACCTGCTGCATACCCGCTGCTGTTGGCTGCAGAGCCATGGCGTCGTTCATCTGTTGGCCGTAGGTTACATCAGAGATCCTGGGGTACCAGTGGTGAAGGGCTTCCAGGTCCTCCGCCGTACCGTTCACCTCCTGCATCCCGTTGTAACTGCTGCCCTTGATGCTGGGCACGGGGGCCTGAGTCTGGGCTGACAGCCGACAGCGAGGACCCTTGGGCCATATGTGCTCCAAGGGGGCAACTTAAGCCAATCGTACTTTGGGATAGGCATCCTGGGTGATCTGCGTGTTCTGGCAGCATGCGAAGTTGGCAGCAGCTGGAGCCGCCGCTAGGCGCTGCGGCCTGCCACGTGCCACCATGCCCGCCACGAGACCTCACCGCCACACAGCCAACCCATGTTCGGAACACGTGCGAGTGCCACCGCTGACCAGGGGCGTCAGTAGGGCAACAACCCAGGGAGCTGAAGGCACATCTCGCACCAGACTGTGTGGGTGAGCATGGGGTGCATGGGTTTTGGTGGTACAGTTCCTGCCCTGTTCAGGTTGGACGTTTCCTTGTTGCTGTAACAGCAAAGCAACGCTACATGATGGTAATTCCTGATATGTGTGGTCGGGACCAGTAGGGATCGTGTGGTTGCGCCACCTGGAAAGCTGGAATGTAATACAAAATGCCAACATGCATGGGTTTACAGCTCTCGTCCCCTTTCAGAGCCCAGTCGCGTTCCAACCGGAAGCAGAGATGGTCCTGGCAATCAGGAACACGCGGTTCCCCGCCCCCCTCACTGTACGGATGGGAGCCGTCAGCTCCAACGCAGTGCGTGCCGCGGAGAACGGGCCTCACTTTCTCGCTATCTCAGCCCGGTGCCCTGGCGCTCTCTCACCGCTGTTCGGCCGGTGCACGATGGGCAGCGCACAGGGCTGCCTGTCTCACTGTGTGCGTAAATATGCTCCTGGGAGCATCCCTGGGTTCATGCATGGGAGCAACTGGCAGCAACGTAGGGACCCCGGAACAAGAGTGGCGCGTGATGCAACTGAGTGCACGAGTTGACAGCAAAAGGATCATCAATGCGGGCCGGATGCTCCTATGCTCTGTGCCACATTTCACGAGTTGCACACGGCTAGTCGGGGCCCCGTGATCGAATAATAGGCGCAGGCGCTGGTGCATTAGATCAGAAGGTTCCCGCTGGCCTGTCCTCTCCCGTCTCTTTACCTGTAAACCTTTCCACAGGAAAAAAGCTGCCTTTACCCTGCACACTCGCACACCTGCACAGGCACGTACAGGACACCGACACGTGTGTGCCTGTGCATATGCCCTTTACTGACGTACGTACTACTCGCCAGCTAAAGTACATGCACTCTGCACTCTGCAAGGACATGCGTATTACCCGTTGCTTACCGGTACCCCCCGTCCTGCCCTTCCCTTCCCACCTCTCCCACAGTACCGGTACAACAAGCCCCCACGGAATGGCCGACTCGGAGATGCAAGATAGCTTCGTGCCTGATGCAGTGGACCCCACCCCTACGCTCGAGGCCTTCAAGCTCTCCGTGGTAACAGCAGAGCTGCGCAGTAGGATTCTGGCTGTCATATCAGCCGCCCGGGCTCACGTCACGGCCCAGCCAAAGGCAGATGGCAGCCAGCGCAGCAACTGCGTGGGGCGGCGAGGCCGTATCACACTACAAAGACCTTACAGCAAAAGCGCAAGACCACGGCGCTGAGATCAAGCCGACACCACCGCCAACAAGTTAATACACAAGTGGTGGCAGGCGTTCCTCAGTCGGTTCTCGCCAAGCCACAACCCACATAACACAAGTAGCACGGCTAGCACCCTTGTCGTTGCGCCCACATGCACCGCTATGGATAATCATATTTGCGTCGCTGTCTAGTCCTCTTGCCTTTGCTCTGGCACATGCGTTGCACCTCCCCTCACCGCATCCTGCTACGCAGCGCTGTGGGCCGGGATGCCACAACGGATGCCCCAAGTGGATGCAGCGCGAGCGGCGGCGACAGGTCTTCAGGCGGACAGGTCCTGGGTCACCGTGCACCGCCCACACAGGCCTAGGCAACGTGCATACTGCTCCCCAGGGACCGTCTGCAGGACTGACAACGAGCAGCTGCGCAGCAGCAATGCAACAATACCGTGACCGCGTACCGGTCGGCATGACCGGTCGGCACAGGCGCGCCCTTGCGCATCGTGTAACATGTCAGACCCACCCCGATGGGTGGTGGGCTGCCCCGAGCATGCGTTTATGAGCTAGACGGCCCGAAGACTGCCACAAGTAACAAGTGGACGAACTGCAAACGGGCGTACAGTGCCACACAGCCATCATGTCCACGGACGCATGGAGCTCCCCATGCGGAACAACAGAGCAGGCAATAAAGCTTGAGATGCACTGCATCCTAGTACGCAGCCTGACATGCATGCAAAAAAATCCAAAACTTGTACTCAACATCTGCGTGCTTCTGTGACCGGCACCCCGAGCACCACAATGCCCACTGCCGTACATGCGGCCGTTGCAGCGTGCAATTGCCATCCTACGTGAGCGTCGTGGCCCGTCATGCTGCCGCTGGCGCACGGCCAAACAGAAGACCTCAGGTTTGGGGAGCTCACCCGTTCAGTACCGGCAGTGGCCATCGTTTCGTGCACTACGTCGATCTTGGTCATGCTCCTACTCCGCCCCACGTGCTTGCCTAAGCCGCACAAGGCGACACCGCCAGTCTCGCAACGCCCGCCAACATGACAAACGTCGCACTTAACTCCCGTCTACCAGTGCCTTTTGTCTCCGTCCCCACCATTCGGGGCACTCAGCAGCCCGCAAGCCGGCCCCAACTGCCTTTGGCCCACGCATGCATCTCAAGGAACTCCTTATGCAGCCCAGGGCCTTGCAGTAAGGATAAGGGGGTGTGTAGAGCTGACGTGCCACAGATGACCGTACGCGTTGTAGAACGCGGCTGCGGTGGTGCCACGGAGCAGGTGTGGAGGCACGCCCATGCGCAGCCTGCAGGGGAGGGGGGGGGGCCAGCAACACCATGGGGGCCTCCATGCGGTCAAGGGCAGCGTATGGCAGCAGTATAACCTTGCAAAGCCGTGTAGCCATAGTATACGAACGTTGTTGTCATGGTGCAGCAGAGCGTGGCTGCCATGGAGGGCTGGTGTTGTTACATGTGGCGAGGGAACGCCGAGTCTGAAAGGACAGGCAACCGGGGAAGGGGCAAAGCACGATGCAAGGACGATACTGGTGAAGGGAAGGCCTTGACCTTGGCGCGCGTGGCTGTGTCTTGGACTGACGGTAGTCGAGTGAGGGCGTCATCCCCGCTTGAGGGCGCCTGCAGTGTTCCAGTGCCTACTGATTTCCAGCTATCTCACCCTTTCCCTGGCAGCGGCTGGGCGTGAAACCCGCATCCCGTTTTCGCAATAGCGTGCTGCTGCGTGTCGTCCACCCTTTCGCGCTTCCCTCTATGATATGACGTGCCAGCGTGCAACTCCATCCAGACCCACCCAATCCCGCCCCCAACCCCCCCACCTGACGAGCCGCGAGGCTGACACACCCTCCGGCAGCTTTGACAGTAGGAAGGCGTGCAGCCGACGGACATACTGCCCCTCGCTTTCCGGCTGCACCTCCTGCGGCGGCGACTGCGGGCGAGGAAGCACGCGGCTTGGCCCCAGACCCGGCCCTGGCGGCCTGCCGTGCTCCCAACGGCCGGCATCCATGCGCCCATCGCCGCCAGCTGCCCCGCCACCATGCCCGTACCCGCGTGGCGGGTAGGCCACAGGGACGCGTGCAGGAGGCCGTGAAGCGGGGGCAGCCCTGGCTGCGGCAGCAGCAGAGGCGGTCGGTGCTTGGTGGTGTGGGTGTGGGTGTGGTTGTGCGTTCGGCTGCGGCAGGCCGCGCACGCGTGCGGGCCCGCCGTCATACGGCAGCGTCACCCACAGGTGCTGGAACTCCCGGCGCTGGAGGAAACTGATCGCGTTCATCCCGACCAGGAAGCGGTCCGGGATCCTTAGCCCCGCGCTGCGGCAGAGGGGAGCCCAAGGCGGTAACCGGGGCCTGTTTGTGTGTTGGAGGGTTCATGCTGGTGAAGGCGTGCATGTGCAGGGGTGTGGTACACTCAGCGAGCAGCTGCACCTGTATTCTCTGGCTGCAGCGGAGCCACCGGCACGTGTGCCTCAGGAGATGGCTACCACTAGGCCGAATCATGCAAGCAAATTGTGACGTTCCCTAGCAATGTGTTGCGTGACAGCCTCTTTAGAGAAAGGTGGGCATGTAGTCCTGACTGGCACGCCGTGAAGGGCATGCTTTGGCACAGCAACTGCATCGGACAAGGGGCGTACAACGTGTGCCTCAGGTTGGCCAGCAGGCGGTGAGACCCTTTGCCGACACATGACGTAGCGGACATGGGTGCATCTCCCTAGGACGAGTCCCCGCCCCCGTAGTGTATGTGCAGAGCCGCCGGCTCACCTCTGCAGGACACCGAGGGTGGCGGTGTGGTCCGGGCGGCCCATGAGGTAGGCGTGCAGCGCCGCTGCGTACTCGCCCACCGTGTGGAACTCCCGAGGAACACCCCGGGCCCCCGGCGGGGCCCCGCGCTGCCGCCCGCCTGCCTCCTGCTCCTGCTGCCGCTCCCGCTGCTGTTGGTGGTCGCCGGTACTGCCCTCTCCGTGCGAGGCAGCCATCTCCGCCTCCTCCCCCCCCGCCACCTGACCCTCCTCCCCCCCCGCCACCTGACCCTCCTCCCCCGCCACCTGACCCTCCTCCCCCGCCACCTGACCCTCCTCCCCCGCCACCTGACCCTCCTGCCCCCCGCCACCTGACCCTCCTGCCCCCGCCACCTGACCCTCCTCCCCCGCCACCTGACCCTCCTCCCCCGCCACCTGACCCTCCTCCCCCGCCACCTGACCCTCCTCCCCCGCCACCTGACCCTCCTCCCCCGCCACCTGACCCTCCTCCCCCGCCACCTGACCCTCCTCCCCCGCCACCTGACCCTCCTCCCCCGCCACCTGACCCTCCTCCGAGACGCTGAGAGGCCCGCGCGCGCAGCCGCGTTGGCGCTGCGGCTCATCCCCCTGCTCCTGCTGCCGCTCTTGCTGCTCTTGTTGCCCATCTCGCCCTGCCCGGCCAGCAGCCTCCTCCTGCCCATCCTCTCCCCTCCCCTCCCCTTGGGGCTGCTCCCCGGCTGTCGCCTCCTCCTGCCCCTCACCCACCACCCCGACCTCTCCTCGCACGTGTTGCTCTCCAGAGAGCATCCCCGATGCCGTGGATGTGCCTGCATCCGGTCCTTCCAGGTCCACCTCGTTCATCTCTGCCGCCTCCGCCCCCGCCTCTGGCTTATCCACCTCCGACAACGCCCCCGCCTCACCTCCACCGCCGGGGTGCTGCTGCAAACTGCCTAGGGCTCTCAAACCCTGCTCCCCAGCCCCTTGCCCCTCGCTCCCCTGCTCCTCGCCGTCAAGCAACTCTGCAGGCAGCTCCTTCGCGAAGTATATCACCTCCTCGTCCTCCTCCTCTTCCGCCTCGTCCTCGTCCTCCTCCTGCTCCTCCTCCTCCTGCTGCACCACTTGCGCCTCCTCCTCCTGCACCACTCCTCTTTGATGTTCTGGTACGCCGTATCGCAGGGCCGCCTCCTCTGAATCACCCTCCTCCTCCTCCTCCTCCTCCTCCTCCTCCTCGGCAGTAATCTGGCCGTCGGACTCACACCCCTCCCCTTCCTCTGCGATGATGGTCTGCCCCTCGGACGCTTTTTCCTGCTGCCCATCGCCCAGCGCGGCCCCTTGCATCTGCTCCTCTTCGTCCTGCCCCTCCCCTTCCTCCTCGCCTTCCCCTTGCTCCCAGACCTGCTCCCCAGCAGTCACGGCGCCGCCTGCGCCCCGGGCCCCCTCGCAGCCAGCACGGTCGTGCGACAACAGCCCCGCAGTCACCAGGTCACCTAACCCGACTGCCAGGTTCGAGCCCTCCGACCCATAAGCCCGGCTCCTGTCGCAGCCGCTCCACACCAACGGCCTTCCGTGGCCCCCGGAAACAGCGGTTTGGCATGCACCACCCCAGCCCACGTCTACAGGCTCCTGCGCTGGGTAAGGTGGCTCAGCCGACCCCGCGAGACCCGCCCCAAGGGCTCGTGTCTCCCGCACGGCCGCAGTAATTGCAGCACCGGCCCACGGGTCAGCAACGAAGTTGCCTCCACCCGCACCAACTCCGGCCCCATCTCCACCGCCGCCGTCAGCTGGCCCGGGCACGGTCTGAGGGCCTTGTGCATCAGGGCAGCTGCCGGGGTGCAGCCGGTGGGCGGAGATAACCCCACTGTCAACATGGGGAGAGGCTGGCGGGTAACCTGCCTGGCCACCCGCCGCCCCCGTGGCCTCCGCCCTGCGCCGCCCAGGGCTGAGGTGCTCCGCGCCGCCCTTGGCCGCCCGCCCCTGAGGGCTGCGGCTGCGGCTGCGGTTGCGCCCAGCACGGTCCCTGCCCCGCTCCTTCCGCCCCTTGCCCTCCCGCCCCAGGCTTCTGCTCCTGCTCCTGTCCCTGCCTTTGTCCCTGTCCATGCTCCTGCTCCTGCTCCTGGCCCTGTGTCCGTCCTTGCCCCTGTCCCCGTCCTGGCGGGCCGCCTCACCCTCTCCCCTGCCCCTGCTTCTCCGCCTGTCCCTGCTTGGAGGGTCCCGCTCCTCCCTACTGCGACCCCTGCGCCTGTCCCGTTCACCGCGCCCCCGGCTCCTGCTCCTGCTCCTGCTCTTGCCCGCGCCGCCCGCTTGGCAATCGCGCCGGCCCTCCCCGAGGGCCGGCCCGTCTGCCGTGTCCCGCACCACCTCGAGCAGCAGGGGCCGAGTGGACAGCACGGTCCACAGGTGCGGGAACCTGTGTAAGAAGGTTGACGCGAACACGGCCTGCTGGCCAGGCAGCTTCAGAAAATGGCCTGGGATCTCGAAGCCGGCGCTGCGGGGTGCAGACGGTGACCGGAGGGATGAAAGCAACATCCAACATGTCAGTATCAAGCTGGGGCCCCAGGTAACAGGAGCATGTGGACTATGATGCACTGTGAGCGGAGTGCAGGGGGCCCGCGAGAAGGACGGAGTGCACCGCGGTACGGTGTCGCAAGGCCCTGGAGTCAATGTGGGCCAGGTCGTGCGGCTCATGGGGCTCTTGACCTCTTCGGTGTGCCTTTACCACGTAGGGCATGCGGCCACCTAATGAAAGACATGCAGTGCCGCATAATGGATACATTTCCTTTACTGGGTCCCCCCGTTCGGTCCCCACAGTTACTCAACAACACATCGCACCTTGCAGGCCATCAACATGACCCAAGTACTTCTTAGTGTGGCACTTGTGCACTTCTCCATGCCGCACAGAGCCCCGCCCAGCCACCAGCACACCACTCACCTGATCATCCCCTGTGACGTCGCTCGCCCAGTTGGCCGCTTAATGAGCCAAGCGTGAAAGTCCTTCGACCACTGCAATATCTCCTCTTGCACGCTGCCGCTGCTGCTGTTCCGGGGCGGGCCCCTCTGCCGGGCGCTGCCACTGCCTTCGCGCCCCCCCTCCCTGTCCCTGTCCCGCACAGGCGACCTGCCGGCCTCTTTTTGCACCCCACCCTCGCTGCGCTCCCGTCCCTGCACCGGCTCCCGATGACGAGCTCGCTCCTGTTCGCGTTCCCGCTCCCCTTCGCGCTTTCGCTCCCGCTCCCGCTCTCTTTCGCGCTCCCTACTCCCCTCCCGCTCCGGCCGCCGTTCCCCCTCTTTCTCCCGCTCTCGCTCTCGCTCCGGGCTCCGCCCCCGCTTCCGCTCGCGCTCTCGGCCCGGCCCCCGGTCGCCGGACCTGTGGAGCTGCCCGCCGTCCTGGCCCTGCTGATCCCGGGGCCTCTTCCGACCTGCATCCTCCGACTCCCTGCCCGTTATCCCGCCTGTCGGCGGCCACGCCTCGTGCTGCTGCTGCTGCTGCTCCTCCTTCTCTTCCGGCCGTCTTGCCGCTGCCTGATCCGGACGGCGCTGCAGCTCCGCTCCCTCTCCGCCCGCCGTACCCTCACCGTACTGCCCCGCATCCACCACTTTGCAACCCATAATCTGCTCCGGGTCAGCCTCCCAGTGCCTCCCAGCCCCCGAGCTTCGCACCAGCAGTGCGACAACCTCCGGCGTGACAGACTTGGGCGTCAGCAGCGCTGGTCGTGGCGGCGGCAAACTGTGCCGCTCGTGCAAGTTACTGTCACCGCCGCCCTGTGAGCCAGGACGAGACGCCTCGCCAACTTCTTTGCTGCCCACAGGGGGGCAGGGCGCCTCCAGGCTTGTAGTACCGTCACTGCCATCGTCGGCGGCGGCAGCGGCAACACCGCAGGCAGCGCCACAGTGGGACGCGGAGAGCGGGCTGCGCCCGCCATCTCCCAAAGCTCCCTGCCCCGCAGCGAACGCCTCGGCATGCACCTCAGGCTTGGCGTCCTGCGCCTGCCACTGCCCGCGCTCTACACCCCCGTGGCCTCGAGGTGCCCTGCGCTGCTCTCCAAATCCCTCTTCCTGTCCCGGCTCCGAACCGCTGTTGGCACCAGTTGCCCCCGGGCCCCCTTGCTGCAGCTCCTCCACTTGCAGCTGGCATGGCGGCTGCTGCTGCTGCTCCTGCTGCACTACGCACTGGTCGTTACCTGGGACCGTTGCCTCCCCGCCTCCCTGCTGGCCCCTGCTTCCGTCCCCGCGCCCGGCCGCCAGCTTCCTGGCAGCTTCCTTGTCCCAGCGCCGCAGCCCCGCCGCAATGCCCGGCCACTGCGCGTCCAGCTCGGCGCACGAGCCCTGCCCCGATAGCTCCAAGAATGCCCGCTGCAGCAGCTCCGTCACCAGCTGCAGCAGACTTAGGCGCTGTATCGTGTCGTACACCTGAGGTAACAAAGGGCCCGACCCACATCAGACCGTGCGCGTGGGCTCCGTACGGTACAATTGCTACCAGTAGATGTAACCCCGGTGCTACCGCGAGGGACGGCCTATCTTGCTGGGGGAACTTCAGGTCATGAAAGCAGTCAGTTCGGTTTGCTGCTGGGTGCGGGGCGAGGACGCCTTTGACCCAAAAATGGCTGTCCGCCCCACCTGCTGCAGCGTCAGGGGAGGTGCCTGGCCGCGCAGTGCCCGGTCGCATGCGTCCGCCTCCACCAGAGCCCATTGCTCGGAGGTAGGCTGAGCGTCCAGCACGTCGCACAAAGCCACCGACTGTCCGGCGCCGTTGTGGGTGGGGTGCGGGTCGAGCAGCAACAAGCGGTCGCCCTCTGCGGTGCAGGCACCAACCGCAAAGCACAGCGGCTCAGGGTGCCGGCTTGAAATGTTACGCGCGGTCTTGATGATGCATATTCGGTTTGATAATGTGGGTCAGATACCGTCGCGCGGTCGTCCCAACGACTCGCGGAGCTACATTGCGACCGTTGGCCTTGAGGGAACAAAGCCTCCCCAAGCTGCAGTCACCTTTTCGTTTGGGGTGTCTGACGACCAGGCCATCCACCGGGTGTTTGACTATAACGAGCGCGTGTTGAAGCAAGAGACCGTCGGCGACACAGCCAAGTTGCGCCAGCAGCTGACCAGTCGCCAGAAGTGACTGGCATTTGGAGCGTGTAAGGAGTACAGGCGCGATAACGCCACGACTTGGCAGCAGGGCATCAGCCAAAGGAAGGGAACGGCGTTGTCCAGGAGACATCTGCAACACCTCTCAAGCCATTCGGGTAGTGTTCACAGTAGCATAGAGTGTATTGTCGATGTTCATTTGATAAACATAGCTTTGCCGTCGCAGATGCGCACGTTGAACCTCTTCAACGATTACTTGCTGTCATGCTGTGCACAGCACATCCATGCCTTGGACCTTCCAGGACAGCGGCCCTGAGACAGTGAGCTGCAGTGCGTGTTTGTATGGTTTTGCTCTGCTTCGACAAGGCTGGGTCGCTGGTCTGCCGTCATAGGCCTGGGTGCCCCATGCACGAGGCCCAAGCCCAGCCAGGTCCGCAGTACAGGGCTGGGCTGTACTTTCCCCGGTAGTTCCGATATGGGATTCTGGATATGACCCGGTAGCACACCCGCAGCTTCACAAGTTACACCGAACGGTCAGAGGTGCATACCACCTGACCCTGCGTCATAACTAACGGCTGGTGGGGTGGGACGGAAGGGTGGTGCGGAGCGGGTGTAGGCTGGGGTGGTGGCGTGGTGGGCACGGGACCTGCTTGCAGCGCCACAGACACGCCCCTCCAGGTCCACCTACTGAGCTGCGCAGCGTATGCGCGCAAAGTGGCCCATGCGCATACTCTGCCAGTCAGTTTGTGTGGTGCGCGGTGCCAATGCTCTCAGAGAGTGCACTGTGATCCCAGAAACGTACGGTGCATGCAGCCGCATGCGCTGGCCACAATCATGCCCACTTACAAGCATGCACGCATTGCCCAACGCCGTGACCTTCTCCGCATTGCACATTCGCACAATTCTTTTCCGGCCCCTGCCCCGCCCCGCGCCCCCTCTCCTCCAGCTTCTCCCGCTGCCCTCTTGCACCCCCATTGTGGCCAACCTACGGCGCACGCTCCCGCCAAGACCACACGCCCTTCCCCGTGCCCCGCCCGACGCCTTCTGCGACCCCAACTCCTTCCTGGACACCCGGCAGCCCACAGGCAACGTGCAGCTGCCACGGACCCATTCACGCACCGCTAATGCCTTGCGGTCAGCGTCAGGGGGTCGCCGGGGCTGACGTGCCAGTGCTGGTCGTGCGCCCTGTAGAAGGCGCCGAGGCTGATGCGCGGTATGTGGTTGGGCACGCCCAGGTCCAGCCTGCAGGCGAGGGAGGGGCAGGGGGGTAACTACCGTTGGGCGGCCGAATGGCAAACGGATGCAGGTTGGGGTGGCGGAGGGGTCGAGCAGGGAGCCCCAAGGACACTACACGGATGCTAGACGCGGACATGTCAAGGTCAGGTGAGCCCGGCCTGCGAATGACATGCGGGTAGGGGATGGGCCAGGGTCCTCGGTGCCAGGGCGCTGACTGACGGGTTGGTGCTTATTGCGTGAAGGTGTGTGCTGAGCGTGCCCGTATCACAAGCCAGCTGCCCAACTGCGCACAACAGCTTGGCACGGGGCACGCGGCTTGCGCAGATAAGTCCCTTTCAGCCCCTTTGCACCTTGACAGCAGTCCTCTGTGCGCACACATCCCCATCCACACCCAACCTGCCCGCCCCAGCCCCCACACCTGCACAGCTGCGCGAGTGTCACGCCTTCCGGCAGCCTGGACAGCAGGTAGTCGTGCAGCCGCCGGACGTACTTCTCCTCGCTCTCACCAGACGGCGGCAGGCCGCGCACGCGTGGAGACCCGCCGTCCCGCGGCAGCAGCATCCACAGGTGCTTGAACTCCCGGCGCTGGAGGAAGGATGTGGCGCGTTCCCTGCCCAGGAAGCGGTTGGGTATCTCCAGGCCCACGCTGCGGGGCGGGTGGAGGGGCGATGGGGCAGCGGGGGAGAAGGTTAAACGTTGCATGCTGGCGGAGGGTGTCTTCTAGGTAGTAGCTACGGTATGGCGAGCAGCTGCAACGCCAAGGTCCTGGCTGCGGTGCAGCCAGACCACGTGTTAACAATATGAAAGTGACAAGAGGAGTCATAGTGATCAACAGGACTATGAGACAAGGCTCAAGTAAGGTGTGATACTCCAGACGACGTTCATTGGTTCACCTAAGCCAGGCCGAGAAGTCTTTCTCTAGCCTAGAATGTAGGTTAGCATGTGGCCGCACAGGACATGCATTGGCATGGCAGCTGCACCGGGCTATGGGCCTGCCACGAGAGGCACCCGGTTTATCAAGGGCACTGCGATCCTTTGCCGAAACACGGCGTAGCTGGCAGGTTGCGGCCCCTAGGGCAACGCCCACCCTCTTGGTGTGCAGAGCAGCCCGCCTCACCCCTGCAGGTTGATTAGGCGGGCGGTGTGGTCCGGGCAGCCCATGAGGTAGGCGTGCAGCGCCGCAGCGTACTCGTCCACCGTGCGGAACTCCCGGGGCCGTGTAATACCGCGGCCCCCTGGCGACTCCCCGCTCCGCCGCCCGCCCGGCTCCTGTCCCCGCCGCCGCTCCGGATGGTGCTGTCGACGGGGGTCGTCCTCCCCGTCCGAGGGAAGGATCTCCCCCTCCTCTCCCTCCGCCACCTCGCCCTCCTCCGAGAAGCCCTGGGAGCCCAGCCCTGAGCTGCGTGGGTCCTCCTCCTGGCGCTGCTGGTCCTCCCGCCCCTGCCCCTGGCCCCGATCCCGCGTGCGCTGCTCCTGGTGCCCAGCTAGAGCCGCCCAGTCAGCAGCTCCCTCCCCCGCCATCGTACCCTCTGCGCCTCGCACGCCCGCCTCCCACCGTTTCTGCTCCTCTCGCTGCGGATCCCCAGCTGCCCCCTCCCCTTGCCCCGCCCCTAGCTCCCCTGCCGCTCCGGGTGCATGCTGCTCTCTTGACCGGATCCCCGACGCCGTTGCTGTCCTCGCCTCCGACCTTTGCAGCACCATCCCTTTAACCTCTCCTACGTTCACCGCCGCCTCCCGCTCCTCCACCTCTGCCCGCGCCCCGGCCTCACCGCTGGGTTGCCCACCGCCAGGGTGCGGCTGTAAGCTGTCCGGCGTCCCCAGATTCTGCTCCCAAGCCCCTTGCCCCTCGCTCCCCTGCTCCGCGGCGTCATGCAACTTCGCAGGCGGCTCCTGCGCGTAGTACAGCACCTCCTCCTCCTCCTCCTCCTCCTCCTCCTCTTCCACCTCGTCGGTGCCATCTTCCTCCTCCCCGTCGCCCGCCCCCTGCCCCGTCTGCGCCTGCCCTTCCTTCCCTGGTTCGTCTTGTTCCTGACCCCCCGATGCATCGACCCCCATGACGTCCTGCCCCTCGGTCATGACCTGGCCCCTGGACGCCGACTCGTGCTGCCCATCGCCCGACACGTCCCCTTGCGCCTGCTCCCAGGCCTGATGCCCAGCTGCCGCCGCCTCTGCGCTGCCAATGCCGCGCTCGCCCCGCCCGCCCCCACCGCTGGGCGACCCCAACCGCGCGGCCAGACCCGAGCCCTCCGACCCATAAGCTGCGCACCTCCCGCAGCCGCCGGGCAGGACTGGCCGCCCGTGGCTCTCGGGAGCAACGGAGGGGCCAGCAGCACCACATGATCCCACGTCTACGCGGCCCTGCCCTGGGGAAGGTGGCTCGGCCAGCCCCTTGGGAGCCGCCTCAGCCCCACCGTGGTCCCCAGGAGCCCTAACGGCAGGCACCAGCCCCATGGCCGCAGCATCTGCAGCATCAGCCCATGGGTTTTCAGCGTGGCTGCCTTCACTCGCTCCTCCGACTCCACCAACGCCGTTGCCGGCGCCGCTGTGTGCTGGCCCTGGCCCCGGTACGGCGCCAGGAGGCTGTGCCTCCGGGCAGCTGTTGGGAGCGGAACCACCTCCACCGCCAACATCGGGGGACGCTAGCCGGTCACCTGCCTGGCTGCCCGCCGCCCCCGTGGCCTCCGCCCTGCGCCGCCCAGGGCTGAGGTGCTCCGCGCCGCCCTTGGCCGCCCGCCCCTCAGGGCTGCGGCTGCGGCTGCGGTTGCGCCCAGCACGGTCCCTGCCCCGCTCCTTCCGCCCCTTGCCCTCCCGTCCCAGGCTTCTGCTCCTGCTCCTGGCCCTGCCTCGGTCCACCACCCCGCCCCTTTCCTTCCCTGGCTTGTCACCCTCTCCCCTGCCCCTGCTTCTCCGCCTGTCCCTGCTTGCAGAGTCTCGCTCCTCCCTACTGCGATCCCTGCGCCTGTCCCGTTCACCGCGCCTTCTGCTGCCCCTACGCACCCTGCTCCTGCTCCAGCTCCTGCTCCTGCTGCCGCCGATCTGTGTGCCGCGCCGTCCGCCGTCGGAAGCCGGCCCGGCCGCAGCATTCCCCACAGCCGTGAGCACCAAGGGCCAAGAGCCCAGCACCTTCCACAGGCGCTCAAAGTTGCGCAGGAAGGTGTCCACGAACATGGGCGTCCCGCAAGGCTGCTTCAAGAACCGATCGGGGACCCCGAAGCCGGCGCTGCGAGGGCAAGAAAGGGGCCCGAGGGGTAGACGCTGCACATGAGTAACACGTCGCCAGTGTTCAGCCACAACGTCAACCCCCACCCTTCAGGTGCCCCATCACGCTGGGGGGAACGTGCGCTGCCCATTGCCTCATGATGGACCTACTGGGGCTCGCTCGATCAGCTCGCAGATGGCATCCAGCACGAGCCCCTAGTTGGTGCAGAGGCGTACACTCGCTTGTGGCTCATGGCGTGGGCACTTCCATACATTCAGTCCCACGTCTGCCCGCGCGGCTTAGTGTGCCTTTGCGTGCAACATGACCGTAGCAGCCCTCGAGGAGGCTGTCGTACACTGACCCATGTCGCGCGCAGCTGCCCAGCCACCAGCACACCACCCACCTGATCATGTCCGGGGACGTCGCTCGCCCATTCGGCTGCTTGAGCAGCCAAGCGTGGAACTCCTTCGACCATTTCTCCACCGCCTCTTGCATGCTGCTGCTGCTGCTGTTCCGCGGCGGGCTCCTGTGCCGCTCGCGGCGGTCGCCGCCACCGCTGCCTTCGCGCTCCCTGTCCCTGTCCCTGTCCCGCACAGGCGACCTGCCGGCCTCCTTCCGAACCCCGCCCTCGCTGCGCTCCCGTCCCTGCACCGGCTCCCTTCCCTTTTCCCTTTCCCTTTCCCGCTCCCGCTCCCGTTCCCTTTCCCGTTCCCGTTCCCGTTCGCGCCCCCGTTCCCGCTGCCGCTCCCGCTCCACTTCACGTTCCGGAGACCGCTCTTTTAGACGCTCCCTCGTCCCCTCCCGCTCCTGCCGCCGTTCCGGCCCCCGCTCCTTCTCCTTCTTGCGTTCTAGCTCCAGCCGCCGTTCCCTCTCTTGCTCCCGCTCCCGATCCCGGTGCCTCTCCTGGCCCGGCGCATATAGCTCCCCGCCCTCCTGGCCCGGCCGGTCCCGGGGCCTCTTCCGACCCACATCCTCCGACTCCCTGCCCGTGACCCCGCCACTTCGCTGTCGCTCTTCGTGCTGCGGCTGTTGTTGCTGCTGCTGCTGCTCCTCCTCCAGCTGCCGCCCTGCCGCAGCCTGACCCGAGCAGCGCTGCAGCTCCGCCCCCTCTCCGCCCGACGTGCCCTGCTCACCGTATGGCTCATCGTCCACCACCTTGCACCCCACACCCCGCCCCGTCTCGGCCGCCCCATGCCTCTCAGCCCCCACGCAGCGCACGATCACGGCGGCAGCCTCCGGCGTGTCTGACTTGGGTGATAGCAGAGGTGGCGCTGAACTATGCCGCTCGTGCAAGCCACTGTCACCGCCCTGTGAGCCAGGACGTGACTCCTCAACGGATGCTTTGCTGCCCACAGGCGGGCAGGGCACCTCCAGGCTTAGTTTACCGTCATCGCCACTGCCGGCGGCGGCAGCGGCGCCGCAGGCAGCACCATCGCAGGACGAGGGGGCCGAGCTGCTCCCGCCATCTGCCAAAGCTCCTTGCCCCCCCGCGAACGCCTCGGCATGCACCTCAGGGTTGGCGTCCCGCGCCTGCCTCTGCCCGCGCTCTACTCCCCCGTGGCCTCGAGGTGCCCTGCGCTGCTCTCCGAACCCCTCTTCCTGGCCCGGCTCTGAACCGCTGTTGGCACCAGTTGCCCCCGGGGCCCCTTGCTGTAGCTCCTCCCCTTGCAGGTGGCATGCCTGCGGCTGCGGCCGCTGCTGCTGCTGCTGCTCCAGCGCATGTGGGTCAGTTCCTTGGGCCACCGCCTGAGCGTCTCTCTGCTGGACTCCGCCCCCGACCCCGGCCGCCAGCTTCCTGGCAGCTTGCTCGTCCCAGCGCCGCAGCCCCGCCGCAACGCCCGGCCACTGCGCGTCCAGCTCGGCGCCCGAGCCCTGCCCCGACAGCTCCAAGAACGCCTCTTGCAGCAGCTCCGTCACGTGCTGCAGAAGGCCCAGCCGCCGTACCGTGTCGTACACCTGCGTTAAATAAAGAGGCCTGAGCCACATCAGACCATGCGGATGGGCTCCATACAGGAATATAATTTAACATGCGTACATGCCGGTAGTCGGCGTGGCCTTGTCTGCGTGAGCATGGTGGCAATTTCCTGGTTCACGTAGCTACCAGCAGACAAGTCACTCTGCTCCGTGCAAGGACAAGGTATCTTGCCTCCCGGGCTTGGAAACTTAGGGTAGCGCACCCACTGTAAGTCATTGGGCGGCGGTTGGATGCAGGGCAACGGTGTTATGGTGCCTTCACCGGTACCCCGCCGCTGTCCGCCCCACCTGCTGCAGCGTCAAGAGAGGTGCCTTCCCCCGCAGTGCCCGGTCGCAAGCCGCCGCCTCCACCAGTGACCATTGCTCGCCGGAGGGTCGTACGTCCAGCACGTCGCACAAAGCCATCGACTGTGTGGCGCCGGTGTGCAGGTCGAGCAGCAACAAACGGTCGCCCTCTGCGGTGCAGGCACCGATCGCAAGGCAAAGGGACTCAGGAAATCAGCTTGAGCGTTCATGATCGCTCCTTTTGATGCACTCTGAATTTTGGGTCGGAGGCTGTCGCGCGGTAAGCCCCCAAGACATGAGGAGCTACAATCGGACCGTTGGCCTTCAGAACACAAAACCTATCTAAGTCGCAGTCACCTTGTTGTTTGGGACGCCTTGCCACCAGGCCTTCCACCGGGTGTTTGACTATAACGAGCGCGTGTTGAAGCAGGAGACCGTCGGTAACAAAGCCAAGGTGCGCCAGCAGCTGACCGGTCGCCAGGAGTGACTGGCATTCCGAGCATGTCAGAAATACAGACGCGGTAACTTCACGGCTTGGCAGAAGGGTATCAGCCAGACGAGAGGGCCGGTGTGCTTGCGACATCTGGAGACATCTGCAACACCGCTAAGGCTGGATGTAAGCCATTGTTGAATTTGAAAATTCTGCTCGGTAAAAGCGTGTGCCTTGCTTGACCGTCACTAAGCAGGGCTCCCTTGGACCTACGAAATCCCGCGTCATGCTGTGCTGCGGCTTGCCTCACGCCTTGCCGGACTTCTGGGATAATAATCGCGCCCCTGAGGCGGTGAGCTTCTGTGTATATGTATAATTTCGCTTTGATTGGAACAGGCTGGTTTGTCGTTATGGGCGCCCCAGGCAAAAGGCGTGTGCAACCAAGTGTGCAACTGCCTTCTCGTGTGAGCAGGGGGAGCCACGACAGGGGTGCTGCTTGTTTCTGTGGATGCGTCTTGGCGAGCAGCTATGTGGGGGCGGGACCAGGCTGTGGTAGCGTGAACTTGAGGCCCTCTTGTCGTGGCTTACCGGTATGTTTCAACAGAGGGTGACAATAGGTTGAGATTGGGGAAAAGGCTGGGCACGCAGATTAAGATTGGACCCTGCCCGGCACGGATTAAGATTGACAGGTTGGCTGTGATTGGATTGGCCGGGGCTGCGATTGGATTGAAGGACCCGTGCAGTGAGATTGGAAGGCTGTGTAGCCAGATTGGACGAGCGTGCCACGAGGTACGGTAACACACTGAGGTGTTGCAGGCGTTTCGGTCGCTAACCTCATAATAACCGCACATGTCTTTGCGGTCAAGACTAGGGCGACGTCTCTAGAACTTGCTTTTGATTTTGCGCTCGTACCTCCCCTCACCGCATCTCTCTACACACTGAGGTGTTGCAGGCGTTAAGCTGTGCTATGTCCTTGCTCAAGCGCACATTTACCGCTGCTGAATTTGCAAGCGCAGATCTTTGGGTATCATGTACGATATGTTTTTTGCTATTCCAGATTGTTACACGAGCTGACACTTTACTCAACTGAAATGAAATTACAGCCAGGTAAAGCAGCTGTCCCGGATATGACGTGTTACATCGTGGCATGTAGCACACGTGGCATGAAGCACACGATTATTGCACTGACGTGGTGTACGACGCACCACAGCAGCAATGCAATGTGTAGAGAAAGGTACATCGTGTTCAGTGGAACAACACACACCAACAATGGTGCTCACAGCGTACTCGTACTAATGCAAACAATTGACAACTCGTATTGCACACACAGACTTGACTGTACTGATGCAGAAGCGTGTGCCTGGTGTCCGCCCACCGTCTTCTGAGTTAAATTGCCATGCGATGCCCACATTTGAACAATGCCGGAAGCTGCTGAGCTGTGTAGGACATTGCCATGCACCCCCACGTGCTCTGAGAGAATACTGCACCTACTCACCCACATGCGCCCATGCGTTCATGCCTGGCACGCTTCCAATACGGCTGAAAAGCTCGGCGAACTGTGCCGCATTTGGCCCCATGTACACAACTACGCTACCAGCCGGGTCCTGCACCTGCGACTCCCACTGCAGCTCGCCCGCAGTTTGAGCCTGCCGGACAAAGGCCAACCGCCTCGTCACAAAGCAGAACGGGTACCGCATCACGTCAGCAAACCAGCCGTACCCTACACCGGCTCGGAGCAAGAGGACAGCCTGCTTCACACTACCAGCCTCATACTCACGAGCGCAACGCTTGAAGAACGCTCCCTGCATACTGCGCCCCCTTATTTTGCCAAACGGCGGGTTAACGAACACGTTGCCCTCCCACGCATTGTCCTCTGAAAGCCCATCTGCAGCAGCATCGTAGTACGCTGTTGCGCCCACCCGCGTATTGGCCTCCGCACTGGAGCACGGGTCTAAATCGATTACACCAGGGGCAAACAGCTCGCGCACCAGCTCCAGCACATGCGATGGGGTATACCACTCACAACTGCCACTAAGCTTAAAGACACGCATCGCTGCATCACCTGCGCTACCCTCATCTCCGTCACTGGAGGACGTCTCCACCGTCGCGTCTGCAGCATCAGCAACGGCTTCGACACCCCCACTGCGTGCGCTGTGATCTTCTGGAGCCGCAGGCCTGTCCGATCCAGCCGAACCCTGCACCTCAGCGACACACTTTGCTACAAGCGCGCCACTGGCATGCCGGTCACCAGCCTCAGACGCCCTAGACAAGGCAAGCGACCAGGCCTGCACTGCGACTGTCCTATCACAAGACACCAGAGGGCGAACCTGCCTCTCATTTATTGGCCGCGGCAGACCGTTGGGCAAGAGCCTGATGACACGTGCTGCCGCCACCCATGCATATGCTCGCCGCCTGCCGAACCCCAATGCTGTCGTACTGTTTACGTACTGGTCGAACGTATGATAACCTGCCTCCTTGTTCTCGTCACACGTCACACACCTGAGCTAATACAGCGATAATGTAACGCCCAACACGTCGGTACTCCGACACCGAGCCTGACCGCGCCTGCGCGACATGGCAAAGCAACCGGCTCTGCAGCAGTTTTGGAATGTTTCTCTTGTAGTTACGATTCTGACTCTGCTGGCGTGGGCCGCGCCGCTTACTCCCGGATCATTTCCTTACCTCGTTGAGGCTGTGGGTCACGAGCTGTGGGCACTACGTCTGTTAGTGCCCAGCTGCAACCGGACGCCAAACGCAAACAGCCCGAGGTTATGCGAAGAAGGGACCAGTAGCGAAAATGGCCACAGACCCTGTGAAATGGAACCCCAATGCCCCTCGGGCCTGGGATGGACAGCGCAAATGAGCGCAAAGCTCTGCAACTGCTCGGCTCGACTATGCGAATGGCGTTACCCAGCCCAAACGACAGACTCGCGACACTCGCGCCAACATGCCCCTGCCGGACTCTCCTGGCCACCAAGCCCTGCGCTCCCTCCGCCACGCCCAGCCATCAACAATGTTCTGCTCTTGATTAACCACCATCTGTATCAGCCGAAAGTGAAGGACAAACCGCCCTGGCCGAAGTATGGGACCCGGGGCCATGTTATATGCGGCCAACGGCAGCCCCTGGGACCCAACATCGCACTACCTATCTTTTCCCGATTGTAGGGCCCAACGGTCTGACGCCGAAGGTGCCACCAGGCGCCCTCTCGCGTTGTCCTATTGTCACAGGCATGCCTCGCAGGACGGCAGAGGAACATGTCTCGAGCATATAAGCACCGCACTGACATGCTGCACAATGGGAATGAGCTATGCAGGCCCTGATGCAGAGCAATTTGCTCCCGGTCCTCGACCATGCGAAGAAACGTGTGCCGCCGGCACGTGGTACACGCCCCCGATCCAGTATAGTCTCCGTGGACAACGCTCCCACCACCAAGCTTGCCGCATTAGCAGCCAACGCCCTGCACACGGTCACCTGGTGCCGCCGAGGGTCTGGTACACTGCCGGTGGAGTAGCTACGGTGATGGTAATACTGCTCCAGCTTGCTGCATCCTGCCTGCGGCGATGGTCGAACACAGCCATGCCCACACAGGGACAACCCAGCTGCCGCTGTCCAAAGGGTTACATTTGCCGCCCTGCCGCGAGGCAAGCGTCCCAAATTGCCATCCCGCGACTGCGCTTTGGTGTCGGGACAAGCACAACTAGGGCCCCTGAACCTGATGCCCCTGGTAACCTACAACCCACCCCACTGCGCATAGTATGGCCGCCGCCGGAGCAACTCTGGAACAGTCTGTACGTACAGCAACAGGAACGCGACTTCTGTGTCGTACATGCAATTAACGCACTTCTAGGAGGCCCCCACATTGACCCCCACCGAGTACTGGCGTACTGCAAAGCCGTGTCCCGACAGCTATCAGGTCACCCCCAAACAAGGGCAGACCTAGAAATGTGGGAGACGGAATGCTACCATCCAGCAACAGGCTTTTTCGAAATCGGTTCAATAAACCACTACCTGAAGCACGACACAATCCTTGCAAACACAGACGGTGCCCCAGCACACCTGGCCCTAACACCCCTTGGCACCATTCCCCCAAACGCTCAGCCCTCACCATTTGCCGCTATCATGCAACTCCTCCCACCACGCGGACAACAGCATGGTTTTGTGCTCCTACACAACCACCACGCCGTAGCTATCAAACCAGCCAACAACCGCTGGTACCGCCTGGACTCACTGGCCGCTAACCCACAGCCCATGGGACCCCAAGCATGGGACGGCGCTCAAGGAACAATTTGCATCCTGCAAGCAATCACCCAAGGACAAGCCCCACCCATGGCTGTTGCAAATATGACACACGTACTGGCCAGTATACCGCCGCCTGCCATATGGCCCCCACGCGCCGAAACAGCTCACACCGCAACCACACAACGCCTGTGGCCAGCTAACACCACTACCCCACGGAACCCGCGCCCAGCCACCAATGCAGCACGTGCTCTACTGCAAAATCCCACGCCTAGGGCACGCCACCACCAACCTCCGCCCTGCCCTCACCAGCCCCCTGCGACAACCCCACCTCAAGCCCCACGGCCTGCAGCTCTGCGCAATCCCCGCCCAGAGCACCCCATGCCCCCTGCAACAACAAGGCAGACCGACACACTGCCGGAAAACGGAGCCGTGGCCACCGCCCCTAGCCCGCCAGCCCCCGCCACCCCCGCAAGGGAACACCCACAAACCCACACGAGCGGCCCCCAACACAGCTACCTCCACATCGTCACCCACAACATAAGAGGGCTGTCTGGCAACCTGAGTGCTGCCATTCAAGATGCAGCCAACTGGAAAGCGGACATCATAATCCTTACGGAAACAAAGACCACAGCGCGCGAAACCCGCCTAATTCAAGCGGTCAAGCGGGGATTTGCCACAGCCGGCATGCGCACCTTCCAGTCCTGCCGCCCCTGGCACAAGAACCACAGGAAACGGTCTGCGGGGGTACTCATCGCCCTTGACAACCGCATCAGTCGCCCTGAGCACATCACAGCAGTAAGCGTCCCGCCAGCCCTATCCGGATACGTCTGCCACTGCCGTGTGTACACCCCAACAGCGTCCCCATGCACATCATGGGGTGTACTGCACACCTAACGACACCTACATTCGAGCCGACATCTACCACTATCTAACGGAAGCAACCCGCAAAGCCCAAAAGGAAAACGCACACGTAGTTGTCGGGGGCGACTTCAATGCTGTCCTTCACTCCAAGGACCGCTCGCCACACCAGCTAGACGTCACTGACAAGCAGCACGCATCGCTCCTCGGCCGTGCTAAACTCACCACTGTCACTAACCCGTCCAAGGGCCGTGCCCACACGTACACTCAAATCCAGTACCACAAGATAACACACACGAGTCGCATCGACGATGTCCTCATAAGCCACTCACTGCGGGATGCACTTGCTGCGCACGCAAAAGCAGAACACAGCGAGACTGCCGCATTTGAAGCGGTAGAGGTGACGGGAGGAGACAACAGCGACCACTCTCCTCTCCACGTACCTGCCCCGTGCCGCTGTGCGGCTATTCACCGCTCGCGCGCCCAGCGCCCCTCCACCGCCAAGCCCGTGCCCCACCTCATGGCAACAGGTCGCCCTACCCATACGTAAGGCAGATGCCGCACGGGCCACGGCCCGCATGGCCGTTGAACTGGCCACAGACACCGCCACTCTCCAGGCCTCCATGCTCCAAGCGCAACACGCGATACAACAAACACTCCGTGCGCTACAGGACAAGCCCGACTCAGTGCGGGCGGCAGACCTCATGGAGCAACTACGGCGTGACCCCCGGATACAAGACATCGACATTGACGACCTATCCACGCACATGCAAAGGACACTCACTCAAGCATGTGCCATCCTGGTCGAGGAATGCCCCCACAAGCCACCAACAGCAACAGGCCCCCGCCCCAACCGAGCCACCCAAAGGAAACTGCGCAGACTACACCTGCAGTTCAAAACAGCCAAAGCGCAGTACCGGGAGCTGCTGCAACGCCAGCGTCAGCAGACAACGCCCCCTACCCAAAATCCACACACCGTGGGCACGCCACCCAACCCCCAACCACCCACCGAGGCAACCCCGCCCCCAGCCCGCATCCCCGCCGCCATGGACACAGGCGCATACGGCCCCGGCACTGAACCGGACAACCCTGACAACCCCCGCACGCCACTGGACCCTGAAGCGGCCCAAGCTGCGCAAGACATGCATGCAGCACGGAAAGAATACCGATCCACGTGCAAGGAGTATAGCAAAAGACAACGGAAAAAAGCGGAAAAGAGATTCCAGAGACTGCTATCCACACGACCCCGTGTTGGGCACCGCAGCGTCTTCCGTACAGGGGACCAGCCCAAGGGACTCCCCGCCGTGCGCCACCCCAACACGGGGACGCTATGCACTGAAGCGCCCGACATCTTGGATGCACTACACAAGTACTACAGCGATCAGGCGGCCCCCGCATTCGAACCACGAACAGGCCGATACCTCCCAGGCGAGGCCCCACGGAACTACCCCTGGGACCAACCCGGAGGGTACGACAAATTCACACTCAGCAAACGCACAGACCCTTCCCTGTCATCCCTACTCCCCAACATTGCGGACACGTACAACTTCAACACCTGCCTAACACACCTATCTCGCAACAAAAGCCCTGGCCCCGACGGTATCCCAAATGAAGCCCTCCGGGCCCTCCCACCAGAAATGCAAACCACGCTACACACCCTCCTGCAGCTCATGTGGGTTAAGTCGCACACACCCGCTAGCTGGGCACAATCCGACACAGTCCTGCTTTACAAAAAGGACGACACCACCAATGTCGCCAACTACCGCCCAATCGCTCTCGCCAACACCTTGTACAAGCTGTGGACCAGCCTGATCACCTGCTCCATCGTCGATTTTGCCCCACTGGCAGCCCTTTTCAGTGTTGCCCAGGAAGGGTTTCTTGGGGGCAAGAACACGGAGAGGCAGACACAAAACCTACTCCATGTCATTGAAGACGCCGCGCTCACGTCCAGAGACCTGTACGTAGCGTATATTGACTTCTCCTCCGCCTTCAACACCATAGACCACGACCGGCTCCTGTGGATTATGTACGACCTTGGCCTCCCACTGGACCTAATCGAAGTTGTGCGCAACCTATACAAAAGTGCTGCAACCCGCATCCGTACAGAACATGGCCGGACAGACCCAATACACATACAGCGAGGCACGGTGCAAGGGGACACCCTGTCGCCTCTGCTCTTCATCATCTTCCTTGAACCCCTACTCCGCTGGCTGCACGTGGGCCGAAGAGGCTACACGTACGGCTGCCTCACACCGGAACAGAACGACGAGCACCACTTTGGCTCTGCTGCGTACGCTGACGACCTGGCGGTAGCCACGAACACGCTTGAAAACCTGCGGTGCCAGGTGGAAAAAGATAGGACGCTACGCTGAATGGGCCGGCCTAGTTATTAACACAAAGAAGTGTGCGGTAACAGGGGCACTCTATCGCACGGGCGGAAGCTGCAAAACATGGGGCGGACCCTTGGGCCCCGTGGAAGTCGAACGCCGCCTAAAAGATCAGATCGCCGTCTCCGAGGCGGCAAAGGCCGCCAAATCTTACCTGCCGTACATCTCGCCAGGCACGACGTACAAGTATCTTGGCATCCACTTGAACCTCACGCTCACTTGGCAGCAGCAGCTCCAGGAGGTCCGAGCTGCGGTCAAGGAAAAGGGAGAACAAATAGCTCAGTCCCTCGCACCCCCCCGGCAAAAGCTTCACATGATCAAGACATGCCTTGTACCGAAGATTACGTACGGATTCTCCACCATGGCTTATACCCCTGCCGACATAGCTGGCCTGGACCGGCTGCTAGCAACCATTACGCGTCAGTGCCTGGGACTACCACGCTACTTCCCCACCGGGCCATTCTCCAACCAACTAGCCAGGGTGGGCTTGGCCTGGGGTCATTACGAACAGCCTATGTGCAACGAGCAGCCCGCTGCCTACAGCTGTCCTAAACGATGAAGGACGCCTGGGGGTAATCACCCAGGCCCTACTGCAACTCCAGTGCCACCGCGCTGCAAACCTGAAAGCGCATGAGCTACGCACTGTATGCCGCCACTATACCATTCTGAAACAGCTTACAGTTCTCCAAGACCACGGCTTACGGCAAACGTGGAGATGCGCCACAGGGGCCCCAGCAGTCAATAGCCTCTGGGAAATGCTCGCTGGAGCACAAGCCTGCAACGGCGACCCGACGCCACAGACAGCCCTGCGGTACGTCCTACCCCTCACGGAGCTGGGCCTGGATGCCCACAGCCTGCTAGACCGCAACACTGGTACGCACCTCATCGATACAAAACAACTGCGGTGCCTGGTCCCCCGGACGGCGCTAAAACCCAAACACATGGTCTGCCTCAACCGCCTCAGCCTAGCCCTCAGCAGGATATGCAGCGACAGTAACAACCAGCCCCCCCACACTATCAACCCACGCCTGTACACCAGTACTGCCCCGCTCGCCGCACACCTGCGCGCCATTCCACCGCACCTGATCGGCACACGCCTTCTGCACCACTCCTCCCTGCCCAAACCCGCCACACAGAAAGCCATCACGTCATACTTCCGTGAAAACCCACCTGGTGCAACGCCCGCGGGCGCCACGCACCGCGCCCCCGCAGAACCGGAGCTACCCCCACCGGAAAGCCCCCCACCCCCTAGCAGGAAACGTCCCAACGCCCGCCAAAGACGTGAGCAATGGATCCGCGACAACACCCGTACGGCAGTGGGCGTGCGCACTGCCCACATGTTGGAACCTATCACAGACAACGAACACTTAGCTGGCCACACCATCTTTCGCATGTATGCCCCAGAGGTATGGAAGGGTGCCATGAAAGACGACCCACAACTGGGCCTATGCCTGCCCAGCCAACCCCGGCCCCAGCAAGCCCCGGGCCTACGCCGGCGCGGACCAGCAGGGCCCTCAGGCGCCATTTCCCCGCTCCTCCAGGCCCGAATCGACCAGAATACGGCCCTCGTACAGAATGCCCCAAAGCGCACGGAAGCCTACACAGCCCGCACCATGCTCGACGCCTCCACCATAGCCGAGATCTGTGGCCGGCCACTGCCCCCACCGCCCGCCAAGATCCTTGGCCGGCCACTGCCCCCACCGCCCGCACCTGCTACCCGCCAGGCTGCCCAACTCCCACCCCGACCCACCCCGACCCACCCAGCCCCACCCAGCCCTACCCAGACGAACCAAGACCCACCCAGCCAGGAGCCTGATGAGTCCCCCGAAAGGCACTGGTGGATCGCACGCGACCAAGCTCTGCGATCCTGGAGCCCCCACCCAGAAGACAGCGAGCTAGACACCAAACGCCGCGCCATGAAACTAACAGAAAACCTATACGGCGAGCTAGACCGTATCGAAGCCCTCCAGCACTGCGCACGGCAACGGACTTGCCTGCCACCAACACGCAAGGGGAGAAGCCGACGCCAACCCAGAGCGACTGCAGCAACACAAACCACCTCCCAAGCGCAAGGAGCATACGGGGGCCCCTCATACACTAAACGCACAGCACCAGACAGCCCTAGCTCGGGCGCAAGTAGCGACGCGTCCTCCGACGAAACCCCGCCCCCCGACCCGCCCAGACCCAAGCGCAAACGGACTGCACGCAGCCCTCCACGGCCAGGACCCCAGGAGGAAGGTGCGGCTGGAACCCACGCCACCTACTACACGGTGCGATGGAAGCCCTGGGAAGCCAGCCGCGGCTGCCTCGCGTGCTACAAAGCTATGGGCTATCCCCCGCAGAAGCTGTCCAACTCGTGGCGGAAATGGGGAAGCGTCATGGGTGCTCTTATTCCGCGAGTACACTGGAGCGACACACGCGATGAGGAATCCCGCCTAGCTACCCAGGATAACTGGCGTGAGCTCCTGGCCGACATGCGTGCCCGCCACGCAGCCCCACCCGCCCTAAACGCCCGGCCCCGACAGACCTCCACCTCACCAACGACCAGCGACAAGGACGCTGGCACGCACCGAACCCCCAACACGACGTCGCAACCCGCCGCCGCTTACTCTCGGAAAAGGTAAACATACACATGGAGCCCTGCCACCCCGACCTTGACATCCACCCACCTGGGACGTACACCATACAAGTTGGCACGCGCCCGACAAAGGAACGCCCCGCAGCAGAACAACCAGATCTCGCCCATGTCTACAGCCCAACGGGCAGATGGCTCGGAAGCATCAACACCCTATGCCTGCATGCTCTGCGCACCAGATACAACCGGGCGGCCCAGCAGCCTACCCGTGTGCATGAAACCAGGTCCTTTGAAGAAAACGTTGCCAGACTACTATACCGCTACACCCCTGGGGCACCCCTACCTGACGGTACCCAGGTAGTAGCACAACACGAACGCACCCTGACAGCCAGACTCCTGCAGCATATACACCCAGGGGTACGTGTCACCGAACGATTTGCGTCCCCCCTGAACGCCACACCCGACTGTGACGCCTACTTCACCCCATACGCCGAGGACGACCTGTTTGGTGCACAGTGCGATGCGTACTCTGAACTCTGGCAAGGAGTCTCCACAGCGCACCCTCCCCCAGACCCACAACAGACCGAAAGAGCAGTCGAATGGGCTGCCCTGAGCGCCCACGCCAATCTGCACAACTGTGAACCGTGCCTCACCCTCCTGACTGTACCCCGCAACCCGACTGGCCCCTACACCCGCCACCTCTCTCACCCCTTGGTCTGGGACCTGGGCGTCCTGAAACAAGACCTAGCTGCCGCTCAGCTGCAGCAAGCCAGCTATGTGGCTGGGCACACCCAGGTCAGCAAACGGAGCTCGGACACGTACACCAAAGGTGTACACATCCTAATGGCTGCCAACCTCAGTGGCCTACGGCTGTACCATGATGTCATCAAGCCGGCACTAGGCGCAACCCTGCCCGAACCACCACGTGCGGTACACGGCCTCTCACCTGAGGACTACGCCGACCTCGAAGCCGCCTGGCCTGCCTCGCGTGAGCCCGACCGCAGCACCATGGCCCCACCCCGCCAGAAAGTCTACAGCCGCAAGGCTGCTCGCCGCCTGCGCGCCGTACAACGAAACGACTCAGAGGACAAACCAGCACAGCAGCGGGCCCCATGCAGAATTGAAACCCCGGACACCGTGAACCCTGGTGTGCAGTACCCTGCACGCTACCCCCTCCGGCACGGCGATGGGGTGCTGCTCTACACAGACGGCTCCTGCATCCAAAACCCAGAAGCCCCAAACAGCCTGGGCGCTGCCGTCTACAACGCGACCACAAACACCCTTACCCACGTGAATCCCAACGGAGCAGGTGCCACGAACACTATCACCAGGGCGGAGGCCAGCGCGCTGAAGGCCGCGCTTGCAGCACACACGGACTCGACGGAGACTCTCCACGTGTACACCGACAGCCTAGCTACCCTCTGTCTGATAAGAAAAATGATGTATGATCCAAGGAAGCTGCATATCTCTAAGCATCGTGAAATCCTGGCAGCGATTGTCGACCACATGCTCGAAAGAGCTAAAAGCGGACATTGCACCCATCTGTACAAGGTTAAGTCGCATATAGGTATCACAGGAAACGAGATGGCTGACTCTGGAGCTACTGCTGTAGCCAAAGGCACCGCACCTGACAGCGGTAACTGGGTAACGGAAACTGCCAGCAGCAACCCGTACTCCCAATTGTACTGGCTTGAGCAGGTCGAGCCGGAGTCATACTCCGTGACCGACCTCAATGTAGGCATCCAACGCGCAGTCATGCCCCACACACAACATGGCTATGCGAACCGCACCTTATACACAGACGGCTGGGAACAAACCGTCCCCCTCCTCTGCCCCAAAAGCAGCCACCGACTACACACAGACGACAGCCTGCCGTGGAAAGCCACCCTAAACGCCATCAAAGCCCGACACGGGGCCCTCTGGAATGCCAAGATAGCTCGCAGGTGCAAGAAACCGCTTGTCCTTGGCCGGAAGGGACGGAACTCCATCAGCGACGGGCGCTGCCCAGCATGCGGCGAGGAGGACGGCACGGGGCACATACTCGGGGGGTGCCAGCACCCGCGCATGAAGGCCCTCTACATAGACAGGCACAACAAGGCCGTGAAGTGCATTACAAAGACTCTGTCTCAAGGCGCTAAAGGCGGCTGTTTCATGGTGATGGACGCCTGTGCGGCAAACGACAGCCCCCCCTTACTCCGCTGGTACCCGAGTGCCTAGGTGGCTCATCCCCAGCGACATCGTCTCGGATGACGACTTGAAGCGACTCCGGCCAGACCTGCTCCTCATCCCCACGATAAGCCTTACAGATGCCCGGCGGCAGCGGAGGCTGCCTACCAACGCAGCTGACCGTTCCCAGCATACAGTGCACCTGATTGAGGTGGGATACTGCCATGACACCATGCACGAGCGGAAACTGGCACTCAAGGCTTCCCAGCACACTGCCCTGGCCGGGTTCCTCCGCCAGGCGGGTTGGCAAGTTAAGTACTCCGCACAAGAAGCCGTATCCTTAGGTGTGGGTGGAACCATACGGAAGGACCTGCGCAGCCTGCTGTCAGCACACGGGGCCACACCGACCCAAACCGACAGGTGTTGCAACACACTCCACCGCCACGCCGTCCTTAGCGCCCACAGCATCATCTGCTGCCGGCGAGAGCTTGAGCGCAACATGAACCCGAACCGCCAGGAACGCCCTGGTGAGCCTCCCCCTAGGGGACCCCTTTTTTCCCTTCTGGGGTGGGCTGTCAGGCAATCCACCTGACTCCACCCCCCTACGGTGGATGGGGGCCACCTGGGCGCGTCCCGGGTGCAACACACCCCACCTCCTTAACTCACGCGGAGGTGCTTCGCCTCCTGCGTTAGTATTATTATTATTATTATAACCTGCCTCCTTGTACAGCTTTCTGTCCACTATATCCAGCAGGGCCAGACAGGCCTCCACAAAGTAGCCCGCAGCAGCCCGGGCCACGCGCTGCTCAGCATCCCGCAAACCGCCTCGGCCAACACGGCCAGGCGAGCCAGACGCATGTGGTGCACTGCAGAAGGGTAGGCAGGGCCAAAACCCCAGTTATAAATACCGAGTCTCAGGTGTCATAATGCGTTGCTCTAACCTACTCCTGCGACACAGCCGGCCTCTTAGGCAGCAGATGCGTGTACTCGCCGCACTTCAAACACTCGATCTTCGACCATCCCCACGAGAGGGGCCCCTCCCCATCCCATGGGATGCTGGTTTGCTTGCACCAGTTGCCCGCACAGCGAGGCACACAGCATCTCATTATTGTGTGGCTAACCATGCACACCGGGCACTCGTTCCAGAAGAACGGGGCGCCTAACCTGTTGTACGCCACATCGCCCTGCTCCTGGGGGCTGCCGGCCTGCCGCCTGTGCCCGCGTCCACGCCCACGCCCGCGCCCGCGCCCGCCAGCTCCTCGCTACCGCCCAGGGATGCAGCACCCGGCCGGAGAGGGGTGCTGATGCCCCCCAAGGCGCTGTCGCTGGGGCCCCCAACCCTGCTGGACCAAGCTCCGCGTGGTCGCACCAAGGCGGGCCGGAAACCAACAGCTGTTCGCCGCCTGGACATCAACGACAGCGCAGGGCGCTTAAAACTACGCATCATGAAGGCAGCGGGTCACGGTGAGCTTCCCTAGGGGGTGAGGCGTGCATCGGCCATGAAAACCCTGTAGTGCTCGCCGCTCATGCAGTCGGGTATTTGGGCCAGTCTGAGACTGAGGCCGTATCGTTCTTACGTGGGCACGCACAGGTGCGCACATGCATGAAGCTGCAACTGTCCGTCCTGGTCATGGCAGATCACAGGCACTGCCGCTGCAGGCACTCTCGACCTGTACACTGAGCACACGTGTGCTCCTCTTAAGGAGGCCGCTTGTGGCACCATGCTGCATTGTCGTTTTGCGCTCTCCGTAATGCAGGCGCCGCACTGAAGCGGTCTGGCTGTGACGCGCACGCCATGCCCCTGCCGCTCACCCGCCTGCAACAGACCCCCAGGGGCAGCTGCAGTACATGCTACCGCACGCACTGACGCGGAGTCCCAACGACCTTTGGAGCACCAAGAGCATCGTGCAGATTGTCAAGGTGGTGGCAGGGAGCGATGCCCCTGGGGGGCGCAACTACGTCGTGGACCCTCACGATGCTCAGGTGTGGGCTACCGGGTGCATTGCCGGCATGACACTGAGGTGCTAACCGGATGCCAACTTACCCCATGTTTTGTGCGTACGGTATGCGCTTTCGTAGTCGCCCTGCTTTGTGCGACCTGGTGCGACCATGACGCCTACCGTCAGGCATGCCGCACTTGCCCCTGTCAGTAAACCGAAGAACCCGCGCTGCTTTCCCTCGGCTTGCATCCCATGCAGTCCTTGGCGCAGTACTGCTCCAAGCACAAGTTCCTGCTCGATGGCGGGAACCGCGCGGGGCCTCCAGGTGGTGGGGAGCACGTTGAGGCACCAAAGCAAGCGCAGAGGAAGGAGCTGACGGAGGTCGACATGGCGGTCAGGAGGGCTGTTGAGCAGCCCGTGCCGGCAGCCTTAAGGCAAGTGGTGATGACAGCCCTGGCGGCGCCACCACCTGAGGATATCCGACAACGCATTGAGCGCATGAGGGCCAGGACAATTGAGGCACGTCAACGCATGCACGATGCAGCATCTTAGGCTTCTGGCGAGGCTACGCACGCATGGCCGGAGCGCAGTGGGGTCGGGGGCACGCATGGGCAACTGGGCATCTAGGGACGGTACTGCTGGGGTGCTTGTTTTGTCTGGTATTTGCCTGCACCTATCATGTTGAGACCACAGGCTAGCTGTTTGTGTGTGGGGTAGTCAAGAGCATCTCTTGGCATTCACGCGTGGGTGATGGTTGGCAAAGCCCTCGGGGAAGGTGCGGGCGGGGCTCAGCGCTGCAGTCAAGGGCTGCAGCCAACTTTGATCTTGTCCAGTTGTTTCAGTAATTGATGATATTATTATTTAAAAGGCAACATTGTTGATACCGGATGTGGAGCAGTGTGCACTTTAGCTGCTTGTGTTGCAGGGCGTGTGCCGTGCAGAAACATTAATATGCACAACAATTACATCTTGTTATGATGGTGCGCTGAGGAGACAGAAGTCTTGAACTTGCTTGCCGCGAGGCAGTAGCCGTTCTTTGATGGGCAAAGACTGTGCAACAACAGATGATATTGGTAAACTCTTGGTACATTCCGTGTGCCACCGGTGCCACTTGCGGCTGTAAGCAAGCGCGACTCAACTGACTCAGCAATAAGCTTAAACTCAACAATGACTACCTATCGCCAGCAATCTCATACGGCCTGGCTTGCAATTCTGATTGGGCGCTTCTTCAACTAGATTGGACTTCTGGGTAACCGGATTGGAGATTGCATGCCCAGCGATTGGCAGCCCGGGGGCCGGATTGACCCGCACTGCTACCCTCTGGTGGTTTCAATGGAGCTTGTGGCTCCTTTCCGTACAGCGAGAGGGGTGGGAAACTCAGTGTCCATAATGGCCGGGACCTGCCTGGACCAGCGCTGTGTCCTGAGCGGAACAGGGCAGGGCTCTGGAAGGGGACTCAAACTGTAAAACCATACATAAACTGCCGCGGCCCCTGCGCCCGGTTGCTTCGACCAGCTTATACCCCCTAGCAGTGTAGCACGCCTACACTCAGGGCACCCATGGCACCCACGAAGGGCATTCCAGGCTGGCGCCCCTCCGAAAGTCAACCCAAAAACGATGGGCCTATGACGTTGTTCTGCTGTAATGTGCCGTGCCCTTGAGTCGTTGGCACCAGAAGGTGCCTGCCCTGGCTGGCATGCCGTCATGGGCGTACCGTACACATGTCATGCCAGCTCAGGCTTGCACTCATGCCTCTTCACCACTGGCGACCCTTATGCCTGAATCCCGCATAAGCCACAACCTGGACTCCTCCATCACCTCACACACAGTCCGGTGCGCGATGGCCACCCTCTTTCCGGCAACCTCCAAAAGCCAATATCACCTCTCACCACGCCCCCAACCACGATCGTCGTGGCCACCTCTCCCCAATCACGCCCACACACGTCCCACGTCTCACACCTAGCCACCTGCAATCAACAGCCACTCCACCCCTGCACCCAAGGTCAACCTTGCCCTGCGCCTGCCCCTACCCCTCATCGTGCCCCGGCACGTGCCGCTCGACCTTGGTCGCCCGCGCACTCAAGGCTGCCCCTGCCCCTGCCCCTGCTGCCCGGCCTTGGCCGCCCGCACCGCCTCCCTGGCCGCCCCCTGTGCCACCTGCTGCAGCAGCAGCACCGCCCGCCCGTCCGCCAGCAGCTGCTCGAACAGCTTCTGCAGCGTGCCGCCCTTGCCCAGCACGTTGGCCTGCAGGAACGGCGTGCTGCCGGACGGCACCAGCAGGTCCAGCCGCGTGCCCACAACCTCCCCTCCGCCCCCTCCGCCGCCCTCCTGCTCACCGTCCCCTCCCCCTCCTGGCCCCCCTGCGCCCTCACTTGTCCCGGCCTCCACCGCCTCCGCCGCCGCGGCCGCCGCACGCGCCGCCGCCATGGCCCGTAGCGCCGAGTGTCCCGGCGGCATCATGCGGGTGGGCAGCAACGCCATGGCGCCCATCAACCCGCCTCCTCCTCCTGCTGCACTACCAACCAACTCCAACCAACCGTCGGGACCTGACCCATGGGTCATCCCGCTGGCTGCCGCCGGCCACAGCCTATGACCCACATCGCCGCCGCCCCCTGCCGCCAGCGCGCCCAGTGCCAGCAGCAGTCGGTCCGAGTCCCGCGGCCCCAGCAGCAGCGCGGGGATGTCCGCGTCCCGCCCCGTGTCGTCCGAGGCCATGGACACCAGCGCCTCGCCGTGGCGCTGCCGGTTCAGCACCACTACACCCACCGCGCCTGCAGTCAAGAGGTGAGGTCAGGATGGTGGCTTGGTTCACAGCACTAGATGACTAGGTTGGGTGGGGTGTTGCAGGTGCGCATGCCATACCCCATCAAACTTGACCTGAGCAGGAGTTGAACCTGCTGCCCGCTTGTTAGCGGAGGCGCCGGCCAGGTCCTGCCCGGGCGAGCATGCCATGCCCGGGCCCCACTCTGAACCCCTAAACCCGTGTCCCAACGCGGTAGGAAGCGATCACAGCATAACTTGTTACAACGGTGGAGCAGCGCTCCGAAGGGGCTCGGCAAGAGCAGCGCTCTGAAGGGGTTCGGCAAGAGCAGCGCTCTGAAGGGTGCACTCCACGGTAGAGCCCGTAGTCCTCAGTAGTCCTCAGTCCGCCTCCTCCTCGGCGTGAGCCTCAGCCTCAGCCTGGGCCTGCGCCTCAGCCTGGGCCTGCGCCTCAGCCTGGGCCTGCGCCTGTACGGCATCGCGGTTTGGCAGGCATACGGCATCGCGGTTTGGCAGGCATACGAGCGAAAGGCAGCTATTTGCCCCATCTAGGAAGGCTCCGAATTCGTAGACACCCCTCCGCGGCACCCACGCACGCCCTCCGCGACAACCCTACCCCCTCCCGGCCCCCGCACCCGCTTCCTGTGCCGCCAGCGCCTTGGTGAGGAAGGAGCAGCTGCCGCGGAGCACCATCGCCAGCGCGCCGTGCAGCTGGGCGGCGTTGGACAGCGGCGAGCAGGCGTGCAGGGGCTGGGCCAGCACCTGTGTGGGATGTGGGTACGGAAGGGGAAGGGGTCTGCGGCGAGTACAACGTTTGAAAGGGAACACGGAGCACTGTAGCGAGCTTGAACACTGACCCGCCCCTGTCCAAGCTGACCCGGAGTGTGGTAGTGGGGATAGTGCAGGGTAGGGATTGGAGCATGGAACGAAAGTGCAGATGATCATGGAGAGGGCCATGCACGTCACGTAAATCTACCAAGTCCGTCTCCGCCTTCAGTTTTTTTGCCGGTGTGTCATGACCCACCAGCTTGGCCGCCGCCGTGGGCATCCCCCGGCACGCCCCCTCTGTAGCCGCCTCCAGCGCCCTCTCGGGCGCCTCGTCGCTCGGCGGCCGCTCCCTCCGCCTCCCTCGCCGCCCCCGCGCCGCGCTTCCTGTGCCTGCATCTACTGCCTCCTGAGGACCGACTGTCTCCCTCCTGCTGCTCGGCCCCCTCCTCCACACCGCCAACCTCCCCGTCCGCAGCAGCACTGTACTCCTCCTTGTCCTCCTCCCCTTCCTCCAAAACCTCGGCCTCCATCACCTCCTCATCCGCATCTCTATCCCCATCCTCCCCTTGTGGCCCGCCCGCCTCCGTGGCCCACCCCTGCTGCACCTCCTGCTGCTGCACGCCAAGCTGCTGCTGCTCTTCGAGGGACGGGACTTCCGAGCCAGCCTCCCGCCCTGCCCAAGCGCACACCCCCTGTCCATCCCCGCCCCCTGCCTCTAAGCACCGAGACCCCTGCTCGGCATCCCCATCCAGCGCCGCCACCAGCTCCTCCTGCACTGGAACCACACCCGCACCCCTGGTTCCTCTTCGCCGCACCCCGCGCCTCCGTGCATCCCTGCTGCTCCCTGTTGCCCTCCGCCGGCCTTGCGCCCTCGCCGCACCAGCCCCACACCCGCGCCCGCCAACCCCTCCCTTGCCGCAGCCTCTCCCTCCTCGTCTTGCTGCTGCCGCGCGAGCTCCTGCAGCAGCTGCTGCCCCACGTGCCATGCCGGGAGGCACGACCCGTCCGCCGCACGCAGCTGCAGCTGCTGCAAAGGCACCTTCGGCCAGCTCCGCGGGCAGGTGCCTGCCTCTCCGGTGCCCACCACCTCCCCCGCCGCATGTAGCAGGGACCGCAGGTCCTCTGGAGGGCAGGACAGGTGCCCGTCGCAGTCCTCGAGGGGATCTGCGCCCTGTGCGGCCCCAACTGCCCTGGCACCAGCGCTGTTATCCGCCTGTGCCCCAAGACCAGCAGCCTCAGCACCACCACTTGTGGTTGCTGCTCCTGTTGGGTCAGCGGATGCATGCGGCAGGGGCTCTGGTGCCAGCAGCATGCGCCGCAGGCAGCGGGGTGTCATGTCGGGCAGCAGGGGGCCGAACATGGCCGCCATGCCGTCAAACACGTACGACACCTGCCCGTATTCGCCCCCGCGTACGACAAAAATGCCGTACTCGTTCTGCTGCATGCCATCCGCCCCGCCGGCCGTGCGAGCGGGCCCCCGGCCGCCGTTACGCTGCTGCTGCTGCCGTCGTACCGGCCCGTTGTCGGGCACGGCGGTGAGCTGTACGATGACGCTGTTGTACGGCACGCCATGCTGTACGTCGTGGTTAGTAATGGACCGAATGTTGTTGCAGGTGGCGGTGCCGTCGCGGAAGACCTTGATGGTGCACACCACCTGCGCCAGAGCCGCGTTTGGCTGCTTGCCTGTGTGGCGCATGACACGTAACGCACATGACACGTAACGCACGTGACACGTGACACGTGCAGACTGGACGTCATGCGGCCATGGGGACAACACCATCGGACAAGACCCACTGAATGGAGCCATGGCAAACCATGAACCACGCGAATGGAGCATTCCTGCGGCAAGAGTGGCTGCACTGGCCGTGGGCCGTACCGGAAATCCAACGCCACCGCCGCCACCCGCTGTGCGTTTCGTCAACACAAACGATAACCACCCATCGCTGTATGTTCTTGTGCCCCCGGGTGGCCTCCGCAAGATCGACACCGCTGTGCTAACCAACTCCATCCACAGTGCCTCTAGATTCTTCATCACACCATCTCAAAAATTGCTGTCCTGGCTCTACGCACACAATCCACCCTGGTGGCCGCGCTTGCACCTGCGCCGCCCACCCACGTGCAGAGTGGTACAGGCACAGGCTGTCAGGGCGGGCGCCCCGGCTGCCTGGCCCAGCGCCACCCACCCTGGCTGGCGGCCTCGTCTATGCTGTGTCGCGGCAGGCGCATGATGCGCGCCCGGGCCGCCTCGTCGGGGAGGGGCATGCCCCGATCTGGGGGCGCGTGTAGCCAAGTGGGGGGTGTGCAGCGGCGTGTGGGGTGGTGCTGTTCCGTGATGTGAGAAACCACCGTGCGCAACATTACAGGCACACTTTGGTGCCGGCCACGCCCACATGCAGCCGCGGCACGGGCACAGCTGCAGCACACATGGCCGTACGGCCAGCTGCTGGAGAGCAAGCAGGAGCCCCCGCACCTTGTGTGTGACCACCACGCACGACACACACCGCCGGTGCCGAATGAGCGCCGCGTCGCTCGCGTGGAAGCCCAGCAGCGGGAAGGCGCGGCGCAGGGAGGCCTCGGCGGCGGCCTGGCAGGCGTAAGGCAGGTGTAAGGGATCAGGTGGGTGTGCGGCTTGGCTTTTGCCGGTCTCAGGTGGTAGCACACTGCACCAGCACTTACTTTAGATCAAGTGTGGGCACTGGCGAAGGCTGAGGCTGGCGTTGGGTGTTTGACGGTTTGCTTGGGTGGCGGTAGGACAGTTGCGAACCACCTCGAGTTCCCGTCAACAGCAGCCTCATCATTCTCCTTTCGTCGTGCATGACGGCGTACCTGCAGCCCCGCTTTGATATCACTCCCGCTCCATCCGCCGCACCTGCTCCTCAGCTCACAGGCACGGGTCCCGGCGGTAGCTTCCGCTTCCCCGCCAGCAGCCCCTCCAGGCCGCCACCAGCACCACCCTCCCGCCGCCGCCGCCTGCGGGCCTTCCGCCCGTCACCTGCCGCAGACCCATCCGGCGGCGCCGCCGCTGCAACCCGTGGGGCAGTGCCGTCGGCACCGCTGCCGCCGACGCCGCCGGCGGGTTTGCCTTCAAAAGCGGCGGTCAGGGCGGCAGCCGCGGCGGCGACGGCCGCCTCCGTCGCCCGTGCGACCACCTCCGGTGACCCTCCTGCCGCCGCCGCCATCAGCGCGGCGTCGATCAGCGCCTCCATCCTGCCGCCGTCAAGCGGCGACGCCAGCCCGCCGATGCCCCCGCCGTCGCCGCCACCACCGCCACCGCCGCCGCCGCGTGACAGCGCCGCCAGCAGCGCTTCGGCCGCCTCGTCGCTGCCCCCGCCGTCCCCGCCGCTCCCGGCTGCCATCGCCCCAAGCTGCGCCGCTGCGCCCTCCAACTCCTTGGCCCCATCCTCCGTTCCCTCCCCCATTCTCCTCCCCGCCTCGCCTTCCGACGCCAGCCTTCCCCCAGCACGTCCCCCGTCCTCCTCCTCCCCTTCCTCCTCCCACTCCCCGTCCTCTTCCTCCCGCTCATCCTCCTCGTGTTCCTCCCCCTCCGGGCCCCCGCCGCCCTGCCTCAGCCGCTCCAGGTCCAGTGACCCAGGGTCGGCCAGGGGGGGCATGAGGTGGCCCTCCGTGCTCAGCACGTAATAGTCGATGAGCGCGGGCGCGGAGCTGAACATGAGGTACAGGTACTTGGCGGTCTCCGACAGGAAGTAGGACTCCATGAGGTCGCCGTGCTCGCCTGCGGGGCGGCAGCACAGCGGCCTCGTTACATGCAATACAAAGGAATTTGCAGCTCGTAGTGATTAGGAACTGCGCAACTGAAGTGAACAAGAAGTGCACTTGCATTAAAAGGAGGTCGTGCTCGCCTGCGGGGCGGATTGCACAGCATGGTGACCGGCAGCAACGACACCATCCGTAGCGGCAGCAGCAGCAGGACTAACAGCAGCAATATCAGCACTGTCAACAGCATCTTCGTCTACCGTACGGACTTGAGCGACGTTTGCTGCCTAGTCTGAGACGCCCGGCTGCAGCTGCCGCAACGCTGTTTGGTCCTTGGTGCACCGCCCCCGCACCCACCTGTGTCCACGTGGCCGATGTTGGTGAAGCCGCACTGCACGCGGTTGTGGCGGTTGAGCGTGGCCTGGATGTTGGAGGCGACGCGCAGGTAGTGCGGGTCCTGGGGCCCAGGGGGGTGGTTGGGGAGCGGTTGGGGAGCGGTGAGGCGGGCGGCTGCATGGGGCCGGTTAACATGGATGGGATCAGAGCTGTACCTGGCCAAGCGGTGCAGGTAGTCCACGCGCCAGCACACAGCATGGCGCGCTGCGGGGCGGCGTGCACGGTGGCGCTCACCCTAGCTACCTGGGTCAGGCAGTGCAGCAGGTAGGTCGACTCGATGTGCTCGGGGTGCAGGTTGTAGCCGGGGTCCTCGGGATGCACCTGGGGGCCGAAGCGGTGGAGGGGCCAAGGGTCAAGGGTCAGAGGGAAGCCGTCAAGGGGCCTAAAGCACTGGGCCTGAAGCCGCAGGATATCAGGCGTGGTGTGGGTCAGGCGCGGTGTAGAGAGGAGTAACGCATGGGGCGTTCCGCTTGCCGTGTGCGTGTGGTAGCACGTTCATACCGTACTTTGAATCAAGGAGCGCCAGATGCCGTAAGGAGCGTGTCGCTGCTGCCCTCTATCGGACAAGTACCAGGGCATCAGGAACTGTCCCGCACTGCAGGTCGTACACAAGGGATTCCCACCTTGCTGTGGTCTATTCCGAACACCTCGGGCAGCCAGCCGAAGGCGCACCACGCCGCCGTGAAGTTGGCGTGCAGCGCCGCGGCGTCGCTCTCTTCAACAGCACCACGCACGGTAAGTGCCCCGCGGCAGTAACACACACAGAGCGTCGGGAATATTTCCCACGTGCGCTTCGCAGGGCTTCTGCCCAAGCCAGGGCCCCAGGGAGCAGCCTGTGTGCCCAGCTGCCCACGCGACCATGCAGGCGTCCTGAGGGGCCGCAAGCGTAAGGACATGTCGGCACGACGCTGACCTGGGTTGGGAAGGCCTTCCAGTCCTTTCCTCCTCCCCCGGACCACCAATCACGCAATCAGCAGTGGCGAACGCCGTCCAGGCGGCCCTTTCTTCCCCTCCCACCCATCCCCGTTCTACTTACCGTACCACTAGATTCACTCAGAGCAAAAAATCCGGTGCAAACAGGGGGCAGGGGCCCCAGACTACGTGCACTGGCCTTGGCCAAACGTGCGCTATCGGGTCTCCGCTCTTGCAGGCAGATATGTTTACTCTTGTTGAGTATTGGGTTGCCATAAAGCTGTGGCATCGGCGCTCTTGGGTTGACCGGTGACGTTTGGTGCGACCAGTGGAAGTCCTGTGCCCGAGCAGGGATGGCCACCCGCAAACTCCAAAGTTTACTCCCAAATTAGCTCTATATGCTGCGTATTCAGCGTCTAGTACCGACACAGGCTGGACGCATATGAACTTTTGTATAGGGCTGGCGGGTCCTCGTCCCAGGATGGCTGGTGTGCAGCATGGCAGCTCATTTCATTGCCTTTATACCTACCCGAGTTGGCTCAAGGTCTGATCGGCCCTCGAACCTTGCCCCGAAACCCCCGTCAGACCAAGGAGCAACCAGGGGAGCCGCCCACCCAGCTACTGCTTGATAACAATGCTATAAGGTTCTGGTAATAATTGACTCCGCAACATTGCATACGAGTGCTGCATGGACGGTGCAAGGGAGTCACCGATGTGTGCAAGTTCCGGCCTTTCTGCAGTGGCCATGGCTCCGGCCACCTGCACCCTTCCTTCCCTTCTTCCCATACGGATACCGTATCGCAGCCGCTGTCACTGTCAGTGCATTGCGGCCGATGTCCTCTCTTCCGGCACCCATGGCAAGGGCCACAGGCAGCGCAGGGGAGGCGACGGGCACCAGCGTCACACCCCTGTTTGCACCGGCATTTTTGCTCTGAGTGATTAGCCTCTTATTCGCGTTGCTAGTACCGGTACTTCGTATCCCCCCCCCAACCTCCGCAGGTACTTTGTTCCCCAGCTCCGCAGGCTGACTGCCTCCGGTTCCCCTTGCCGCTTTGTGGTTATTAACCCCACCCGGCACCTTGCTCACCCACCAGTGCCTGCATGCCCGGCCAGAAGGCGCCCAAGCTGGACACGAAGGGCCGAGCAAGCCTGGGGGTTGGAGGCAGCAGCAAGGGGCAGAGGCAGGCAGGGTCGCAGGGTCGCTGCTTTCATATACAGGAAGCAGCTGGACGGGTTTACACACCAACTCAGTAGAGAACCTGCGACAAGTCGACTTTGTTATGCAAGGCCACGACAGGGCGGACTGCTGTGGCTCATCGCTTAGCCAGCAAGCAAGGGCCCATCGAACGGCATGCTGGGCTGCCCTCGTCTGCCCCAGCGATCACAGCCCTTCAACAACGTAGACGAAGCCCCAGGCCCCAGGTAACCCGGGAACCCCTTGCCCGCACGCCCGCTAGCCTCCCCTCACCTGCCGTTGTCCATGTTTACGTCCACCACGGCACTTTTTTTAGCCCTTGAAGGTAAAATAAAATGAGGCAAAGGTGCCGGGAATCTGTACTACAGGGCAAAGCAGTGTACGGGGGGCAAGTCGTGCCATTCTGAACCACATGACAAGTTTATGCAAGGCAGGTATGCACCACTGCCATTGCCAACTCACCTGCACCGCACAGCACCGCACGACTGTCCGGGGGAGTATGTGCGGCTGGCGAGGTATGCGTTACAAGGTGCTCTGTCACCGCACACTGCTTCACCCGTAATCCAGGCCCACCTGTATCCAAATTATATTGGAGGCGCACAGCTCCGCAAGCGCGTCAGATTGTGACGCGCAGCTGACGAGGCGTGTGCACACCATTCCACAGAAAAAAAGAAGAGTTGCTGCAGGTTAACCCACATGCACCCGCCCACCTGCATCCACCTCATGGTGAAGGCGTACAGCTCCGCGAACATGTCCAGGTACTCGCCCTTGCCGAACATGAGGTAGGCCTGGGGGGCAGCGGGAGGGGCACGGTGGGCGTGGGAACGCGGACCACGAGCGCTGGAGCGAGAGGCTGCTCAGGTAAGGGCATCGACCGCGGTCAGCCCAGCCGCAGGGAGCAGGCTAGGCTGCTGTTGGGCCTCACAACTGATTCAGGCGTTTGGATGGTGTTCGCTGCCTTGCGTGCCCGCAAGGGAGGCGTAGATGATGGGCCAAGTGCACGATGATGGGACTTTGTTCTCGCGCCGCTTTTCCACCTGAGACCAGTTAGCATATACAGACATCATATCTCATTGTTTATAAGACTTTGCTGCTAACTATGAGACATTTGGCGCAGAGGTCGGGCGGGACCGGCTCTGCTCGTGCAGTCTCGTATCAGACCCGGGTCACGCCGCTTTACCGCCAGCGTGAGTTCGCGAGATATGGCTTGGTAGTACAAGATGCGCACCTTGGTTGCGTCTCCTGTCTCTCTCCTGTCTCGGATGGCCGGCCAAGGTTCACCGTGTTCGCTTGACGCTACCTACAGGTGCACAAAGCTCGCCGCTGCAGGAACCATGCTTGCTACGCAAGCCGTTCCCAGCGGGACAACCACAGAGGCGCAACGTGGCAGCGCGGAGCGCAACGCCTGCGTCCCAAGATGACGTAAGCGAAAGCAGGCCTGTCGGGGCTTGTCAGGGCCTGTCAGGGCCCTACTCAGGATTTAAGCAGGATCGTTTCCTTTTGCAGGGCACCGCCAAAAACCCGGAGATTGAACGGCTGGCGAACGAGTTGTTTGTGCTGCTGAAGCCCCAAATGCAAAAGGAGTTCAACTCAATGGAGCTCCAGCTCGAGCTCCGGCTCGGGGACCTTGTAAAACGGGAGGTCGGGGCCGCGGTGCAACGGGAGGTCGGGGCCGCGGTGCAACGGGAGGTCGGAGCCGCGGTGCAACGGGAGGTCGGAGCCGCGGTGCAACGGGAGGTCGGAGCCGCGGTGCAACGGGAGGTCGGAGCCGCGGTGCAACGGGAGGTCGGAGCCGCGGTGCAGCGCGAGGTCGGAGCCGCGGTGCAGCGCGAGGTCGGAGCCGCGGTGCAGCGCGAGGTCGGAGCCGCGGTGCAACGCGAGGTCCCGCGCGCGATGAAGGTCGTCAGGATCGACGTCAAACGGCTGGAGGGCAAGGTGGACGGCAGGCTGGGTCTGGTGGTTGAGGTCCTGATGACCCCCCACCTACAGCGCGAGCTGGGCAGCAGGGCAGGTCAGCGGACGCTGCTGGTGGACGCGACCAGCATCGTGAAGGCAATACTGCAGAACCTGAAGATTACCCCGCAGCAACTCGACAAGGCCGTGGAGGCACTAGTGGACTTCCTTCTAGAGGAGGTGGGTGTACGTGTACACAAAGGGGTGCCGGACGGAGGCTGTGAAAACAAATAGTTCCCGCACCACGCACGCTTGGGACACACACCTGTGTTTGCGTTGAGAACCGGGCAAGTCTCCCTGAGGTGTTGCAATCCTACGGCTCGACGCCATATGCAGCTGGTGGTTGCAGGGGCTCGCGCTGTTGTCCTGTTCAGTAGTGGCACACGCGCCTTGGCTATGAGAGCGGCCACGCCTGACGCAGCCTTACGTGCCGCTCCGCCTGTACCTTCGCACCTCATTGCTGCTGCGCGCACAGGAACGCGGCTTCCGGGCAGTCATCGCCGCAGAGCTGGAGGCGCAGATCTTCCTGCTTCGGAAGGCCCAGCGCAAGGATGCGCAGCTGGAGCAGGTGGACCAGCTCATGCAGGTCAGGAGTCCTAGCAGTCTGCGCACACGTGTACTGAACAGATAAAAAAGCTACATGGTGGAGGGCAAAGTGCGGGGCAGGTGTTGGGGTACTTGTTCGGCCAGGCAGGCACATCCAGCACGAGCACTTTACCTCGCATCCGGCAATGAGCAACACGTGACCTGACGTAGACCCTGCACCAATTGCGATCATGTGTAACTGTTTTTCTTGCCCCCATCTACGGCTCTCACATGTAACGTGCTGCAGCAGCTGGAGTCGGCACGCGACGAGCTGCTGCCGCAGCTGCATGTGCCAGTGGCACCTCAGGCAGCGGCAGCGGCGCCCCCGGCGGCGGCAGCGGCAGCAGCGCCCCCAGCGGCGGCAGCAGCGGCGGCGGCACCGATGGCAGCAGCACCTGTGACAGCGACGCCCGCGGCTGCAGTGCCCGCCGCAGCAGCGCAGGCGGCAGCAGCGCAGGCGGCAGCAGCGCAGGCGGCAGCAGCGCAGGCGGCAGCAGCGCGGGCGGCTGGCGCTGCTGCCGCCCTGGACGTGATTAAAGCTGCAAGGCGTGCGCGGAAGGCAGACAGGCGCAGCGGGGACGACAGCAGCTGGAGCAGCGAGGAAGACGAGCCGCTGGGGGAGCAGCAGGGCCCAGGTCCCGCTAGCAGCCTGCAGTCTTCGTCAACCACGCCGGAGCAGCTGCCGGGCTACACCATACGCATCTTAGAACAGTACAGAAACGGATGCCAAGAGACGCGCAAGCAGCTGCTGCGGGGTAGCTTATGCATGTTGGCGCTGAGCAGCCTGCAGCCCAGGCCGGTGCCCAAGGGCCACGGGGATGGCGGGGCTACTGGTGGTGGGGCAAGCGGAGGTGGCGTGACAGGCGGCGGAGGCGATGGCAGCTGCGGCTTTCTGCCTTCGCCAGCCGTCAACGAGCTAGAGGTGGACAGCATGTCTCTACAAGTGTCCTACAACTGGGCGGAGCTGACGCTGTCAGAGATCAAAACCAGCAGCAAGGGTAGGTGCGACCGTGGCCATGGCACTGGGTCCTTAAACCATCACTGCAGGCTTGCCCATGCCACCAGTAGCTCCAGGCACGTGTGCGTTAGTCTTTTCCGATTACCGGGTGCAATGCCATGCACCCTGGGCTGTGCGGGCGGACCGCTTGCAAGCCATGCCATGCCTGTGAGCTTGCGTGTGCGCTTGTGCTGTGCCGCACCGTGCCGCAGGCAAGCCCGAGGCCATCGTGCAACTCCAGCGCGAGGGGACATTGATTGTGTGCGCCTACAACATCCTGCGTGACCGGGTGGAGTTCTGCCGGAAGGCCCTGCCCAAGGACATTAAGGCGCGCGGCATCGTGGCGTGGGCTATCAATGGCAGCGAGGGACCGGAGCCTGTGGAACTGCGGCCGGCATTCGGCCCCACGCAGATCCTTAGCGTGGACGCGCTGCCGGCGACCAAGCCGCCCTGAACCGGCCGTGGCAGAGCGCCAGCGGTAAGAACTGTCTGCTGCATATCTGGCCAGGGGCATGGTCACATTTGCGGCACTGCCGTGAGTGGGGGCAATGCGTGGGTGATTGGCATTAGGTCGCCTGCAGGCCAGCTGTGGACTTTGTGTACGGCCCTAACTGTAGGCCAACCTGCCTCTAGTTGCTGATGCAGCCAAAGCACCCTCCGAGCCCACCTACCGACATGTGCCTTAAAAGATCTGGCTGCTTTTCCCCAACCCGATCCTACCCCAGGTGCCACACCTGACGGCGACCTCATGGCCGAACTGACGGCGCGGGGGTTGCAGGCGCTGCTGGGGGTGCATTCGGCGGGTCGTCTGGCGCACGTCATCCTGCGGAGGCTGGGCCTGAGGACGGGTGCGTTGCCAGGGGAGGGTGGGGAGCAGCAGGCGCAGGCGGCGAGGAAGCAGGGGGTAGCTGCGGAAGGCAAGGCAGCTGGCGGCTGCGCAGAAGGGCACGGTGCGTGTAACGGCGCAGATCGGGCCGCTGAGGACGCGGCCGCCGACACCGGGGGACCCACAACGGGAGCCAAGCGGCCAAGGTGGCAGGCTGGGAGGCGGCGGGGCCAGTGAGGTTGGAGAGTGAGGGGAAGGAGCACAGGAGCAACGCCGGTGGGCTACGTGGAGGAGCTGGGGGTGTGAAGGCGTGGGCTGGGGGTAAGGGGAAGGGGCACAAGGCCGGGGTTCCTGCGGCAAGGAAGTGAGGGACAGGCACGGGGTTGGGCGACGGGGCTGCTCACGCCTTGGTTGCCCAGTCCATGTGCTGCGGACTGCAGCTCAAGGCCCTAGGGCGAACGGGTTCTGGCTGCTAGGCGGGTGTCAATCACTGTCTCAACTGCGGACTTGCGCAAAAGCACGGTGAGCATGCAGGCAGTCCCAGTGGCGATGGCAGTCCACATCGGCAAGCATGACTTCCCTGTACGTCCACGATAGCACAATCTTGTGCTGGGCTTGCAGCTTACGTACACCGTTCGGTGGGCATGAAAGCAACGTATGGCAGGCAACGTATGGCAGGCGCAGGTGCTCATTCGTTTACTGTACTCGCTAGGACTTGCTTATATGCACGCTACCATGGTTAGCGCGAGGCTGTGTTTTGTCCCGAAGGACTGATGACGTGTTGAGTGCAGGCAAGCCACCGAAATGAGGTGCGGGCCAGTTGCAACTTGCGTCCTGGTGTTGAGAAATTGACAATGTGGCACGGTGCAACATGCGGCATGGCCTGCAAGCAGCTGCAGCATGGCAGCAAGGCCTGGTGGGAATGCCGGTAGCTAGCGGTACCGGGGTGCGAAGGGGCCGCCTCCATGCCTGCTTGTTTGCCCCCGGGACCTTGAAGTAGTATCCTGTATTATCAGTGTATCACACACGCCAAGCCACCACACCGGGGCTAATATATCATGGCATGCTGTGTCACAGCGTCAGGCTGCGTGCATAGGTTTCTTATTGGGGATCTGGGCCCGACCTGCAGGCCTACCGGTTCACTACACTACCGGTTCACTACACGAGGACGCTCACCTCTGTACTATGTAACACGACATGCCAACACCACCGTCAAGACCAAGTTCCGCACTACCACGTCACGGCTTCGTGTTTAGCAGCATTAATATGTAACACGAGTCGAACCCGGTCGCAACGGTGCGCCCTGCTTGTCTTTTTTCCTGAGCAGGTGGGGGACAGATGCACATTTGAAGCTCACCACTGGCGACCCTTAGCCCTGAATCCCGCTCAAACCGCAACCTTACAGAGTCAGGGTCGTCCCGTGTTAAAAAAAGGGTCCTCTATCACGTCGCATTCCGGTGCGCGATGGCCACCACGTTTCAGGCAGCCGCAAAAACCACCCGTAACCACGCCCAAACCGCGACCGTCGTAGCCACCTCTCCCAGATGACGCCCACAAACGTCCAACATTAGACACTTTGCCACCTGCACGTAACATCCACCCGCCCCTGCGTGCAAGGCCGACCCTGCCCCTACCCCTGCGCCTGCCTCTACCCCTGATCGTGGCCCAGCACGTGCCGCCCGACCTTGGTCGCCCGCGCACTCAAGGCTGCCCCTGCCCCTGCCCCAGCTGCCCGGCCTTGGCCGCCCGCACCGCCTCCCTGGCCGCCCCCTGCGCCGCCTGCTGCAGCAGCAGCACCGCCCGCCCGTCCGCCAGCAGCTGCTCAAACAGCTTCTGCAGTGTGCCGCCCTTCCCCAGCACGTTGGCCTGCAGGAACGGCGTGCTGCCCGACGGCACCAGCAGGTCCAACCGTGTGCCCACAACCTCCCCGCCTCCCCTTCCGCTGCCCTCCTGCTCCCTGTCCCCTCCCCCTCCTGCCCCCCCTGCGCCCTCACTTGTCCCGGCCTCCACTGCCTCCACGGCCGCCGCACGCGCCGCCGCCATGGCCCGTAGCGCCGGGTGTCCCGGCGGCATCATGCGGGTGGGCAGCAACGCCATGGCGCCCATCAACCCACCGCCTCCTCCTACTGCACTACCAACCAACTCCAACCCTGACCCATGGGTCGCCCCGCTGGCTGCCGCCGGCCACAGCCTATGACCCACATCGCCTCCGCCCCCTGCCGCCAGCGCGCCCAGTGCCAGCAGCAGTCGGTCCGAGTCCCGCGGCCCCAGCAGCAGCGCGGGGATGTCCGCGTCCCGCCCCGTGTCGTCCGAGGCCATGGACACCAGCGCCTCGCCGTGGCGCTGCCGGTTCAGCACCACTACACCCACCGCGCCTGCAGTCAAGAGGTGAGGTCAGGATGGTGGCTTGGTTCACAGCACTAGATGACTAGGTTGGGTGGGGTGCAAAGTGTTCGGGTGTTGCAGTGGCGCATGATGCTGTGGAGTAGGCGGCATGGCGGCCAGGAGCGCTAGGGAGCGGCTCAAGAGTGCGTATGCGCAAACAGTTGCTCAGCCTCGTGACGGGAACAGGGCTAGTGGTGCATGTCGTCAACACGGCAATGTCGCCGATACGGCATCGCGGTTTGGCAGGCATACGAGCGAAAGGCAGCTATTTGCCCCATCTAGGAAGGCTCCGAATTCGTAGACACCCCTCCGCGGCACCCACGCACGCCCTCCGCGACAACCCTACCCCCTCCCGGCCCCCGCACCCGCTTCCTGTGCCGCCAGCGCCTTGGTGAGGAAGGAGCAGCTGCCGCGGAGCACCATCGCCAGCGCGCCGTGCAGCTGGGCGGCGTTGGACAGCGGCGAGCAGGCGTGCAGGGGCTGGGCCAGCACCTGTGTGGGATGTGGGTACGGAAGGGGAAGGGGTCTGCGGCGAGTACAACGTTTGAAAGGGAACACGGAGCACTGTAGCGAGCTTGAACACTGACCCGCCCAAAGCTGACCCGGCGTGTGACAGTGGGGTAATGCAGGGTAGGGATTGGAGTATGAAACGAAGTTGCAGATGATCATGGAGAGGGCACGAACGTCATGTGAAACTACAAGTCCGCTTTGTACATAGTAATCCGTCTCCGCCTTCAGTTCCTGAGACGGTCTTTTATGACCCACCAGCTTGGCTGCCGCCGTGGGCATCCCCCGGCACGCCCCCTCTGTAGCCGCCTCCAGCGCCCACTCGGGAGCCTCGTCGCTCGGCGGCCGCTCCCTCCGCCGCCCTCGCCGCCCCCGCGCTGCGCCGCCTGCGGCTGCATCTCCCGCCTCCTGACGCTCGGAACTGCCTCCCTCTTGCTGCTCTTCCCCCTCCTCCACACCGCCAACCTCCCCGTCCGCAGCAGCACTGTACTCCTCCTCCTCCCCTTCCTCCAAGACCTCGCCCTCCATCGCCTCCTCATCCGCATCTCCATCCCCATCCTCTCCCTGTGGCCCGCCCGCCCCCGTGGCCCACTCCTGCTGCACCTCCTGCTGCTGCACCTCCTGCTGCTGCTGCACACCCAGCTCCTGCTGCTCTTCAAGGGACGAGGCTTCCGAGCCAGCCTCCCGCCCTGCCCAAGCGCACACCCCCTGTCCATCCCCGCCCCCTGCCCCTGAGCACCGAGACCCCTGCTCGGCATCCCCATCCAGCGCCGCCACCAGCCCCTCCTGCCCTGAGACCACACCGACACCCCTGGTTCCTCTCCGCCGCACCCCGCGCCTCCGTGCATCCCTGCTGCTCCCTGTTGCCCTCCGCCGGCCCTTGCGCCCTTGCCGCACGAGCCCTACACCTGCGCCCAGCACCTCCCCCTCCGACCCTTCCTTCGGTGCAGCCTCTCCCTCCTCGTCCTGCTGCTGCCGCGCAAGCTCCTGCAGCAGCTGCTGCCCCACGTGCCATGCCGGGAGGCACGACCCGTCCGCCGCACGCAGCTGCAGCTGCTGCAAAGGCACCTTCGGCCAGCTCCGCGGGCAGGTGCCTGCCTCCCCGTTGCCCACCACCTCCCCCGCCGCATGTAGCAGGGACCGCAGGTCCTCCGGCGGGCAGGACAGGTGCCCGTCGCAGTCCTCGAGGGGATCTGCACCCTGTGCGGCCCCAACTGCCCTGGCACCAGCGCTGTTATCCGCCTGTGCCCCAAGACCAGCAGCCTCAGCACCACCACTTGTGGTTGCTGTTCCTGTTGGGTCAGCGGATGCATGCGGCAGGGGCTCTGGTGCCAGCAGCATGCGCCGCAGGCAGCGGGGTGTCATGTCGGGCAGCAGGGGGCCGAACATGGCCGCCATGCCGTCAAACACGTACGACACCTGCCCGTATTCGCCCCCGCGTACGACGAGAATGCCGTACTCGTTCTGCTGCATGCCGTCCGCCCCGCCGGCCGTGCGAGCGGGCCCCCGGCCGCCGTTACGCTGCTGCTGCTGCCGTCGTATCGACCCGTTGTCGGGCACGGCGGTGAGCTGTACGATGACGCTGTTGTACGGCACGCCGTGCTGTACGTCGTGGTTAGTAATAGACCGAATGTTGTTGCAGGTGGCGGTGCCGTCGCGGAAGACCTTGATGGTGCACACAACCTGGGCCAGCGCCGCGTTTGGCTGCTTGCCTGTGTGGCGCATGACACGTAAAGCATGTGACGTGCAGACTGGACATGCATACCGGCCATAGGGACAACACCCAATAAATGGAGCCGTGGCAAGCCATGAGCCATGCGAATAGAGCATTCCTGCGGCAACAGTAGCTGCACTGGCCGTGGGCCGTACCGGAAACCCAACGCCACCGCGGCCAACCACTGAGCGTTCCGTAAGCACAAGCGAGAAACACCCATCGCTGTATGTTCTTGTGCCCCTGGGTGGCATCCGCGAGATCGACACCCCTGTGCCAACCGCTTCATCCACAGTGCTGCTGTCTTGTTCATCACACCACCTCAGAGATTGCTGTCCTGGCTCTACGCACACAACCCACTGTGGTGGCCGCGCTTGCACCTGCACCGCCCACCCACGTGCAGATGACTGGTACAGGCACAGGCTGTCAGTGCGGGCACCCAGGCCACCTACTGCCGCGCCACCCACCCTGGTTCGCGGCCTCGTCTATGCTGTGTCGCGGCAGGCGCATGATGCGCGCCCGGACCGCCTCGTCGGGGAGGGGCATGCCCCGGATCTGGGGGCGCAGGCGGCGGGGGTGTGCGACGGCGTGTGGGTTAGGTGATGGGAGGAGCTACTGTACGCAACGTTACGTGCGCAAGGTAGTGCAGCCCACGTCCGCTTGCAGCAGCAACACGGGTACAGTTACAAGCGCACATATCCCGTACGGCCACCAACCGGAGAGCAAGCAGGAGCCCCCGCACCTTGTGTGTGACCACCACGCACGACACACACCGCCGGTGCCGAATGAGCACCGCGTCGCGCGCGTGGAAGCCCAGCAGCGGGAAGGCGCGGCGCAGGGAGGCCTCGGCGGCGGCCTGGCAGGCGTACAGCCGGCATACGGAACGTTTACGGGATCAAGCAGGTGTGCGGCTTATGCCCGTCTCAGGTGGCCACACACTGCGCTTGCAGGCAGGTCGGGTTCAGCGTGGGCACCGGAGGCGTAGGGAGCGGTGTCATAGCTGGGCCGCACGCGCGGCGCCGCGCACGGCAAAGGGAGGCTGATCGCAAACGGCTGGGCCGCTGCTGTCGCCCTTGCTAGTCCGCCTCGGCGCATCTCCTCCCCGCTCCATCCGCCTCACCTGCTCCTCAGCCCCCGGCGGGGTGCACACCTTTGCGCAGTTGTCCGGCACGGGCCCCGGCGGCAGCTGCCGCTCCCCCGCCAGCAGCCCCTCCAGGCCGCCACCAGCACCACCCTCCCGCCGCCGCCGCCTGCGGGCCTTCCGCCCGTCACCTGCCGCAGACCCATCCGGCGGCGCCGCCGCTGCAACCCGTGGGGCAGTGCCGTCGGCACCGCTGCCGCCGACGCCGCCGGCGGGTTTGCCTTCAAAAGCGGCTGTCAGGGCAGCAGTGGCGGCGGCGACGGCCGCCTCCGTCGCCCGCGCGACCACCTCCGGTGACCCTCCTGCCGCCGCCGCCGTCAGCGCGGCGTTGATCAGCGCCTCCATCCTGCCGCCGTCAGGCGGCGACGCCAGCCCGCCAATGCCCCCGCCGTCGCCGCCACCACCGCCACCGCCGCCGCCGCGTGACAGCGCCGCCAGCAGCGCTTCGGCCGCCTCGTCGCTGCCCCCGCCGTCCCCGCCGCTCCCGGCTGCCATCGCCCCAAGCTGCGCCGCTGCGCCCTCCAACTCCTTGGCCCCATCCTCCGTTCCCTCCCCCATTCTCCTCCCCGCCTCGCCTTCCGACGCCAGCCTTCCCCCAGCACGTCCCCCGTCCTCCTCCTCCCCTTCCTCCTCCCACTCCCCGTCCTCTTCCTCCCGCTCATCCTCCTCGTGTTCCTCCCCCTCCGGGCCCCCGCCGCCCTGCCTCAGCCGCTCCAGGTCCAGTGACCCAGGGTCGGCCAGGGGGGGCATGAGGTGGCCCTCCGTGCTCAGCACGTAATAGTCGATGAGCGCGGGCGCGGAGCTGAACATGAGGTACAGGTACTTGGCGGTCTCCGACAGGAAGTAGGACTCCATGAGGTCGCCGTGCTCGCCTGCGGGGCGGCAGCACAGCGGCCTCGTTACATGCAATACAAAGGAACTTGCAGCTCGTAGTGATTAGGAACTGCGCAACTGAAGTGAACAAGAAGTGCACTTGCATTAAAAGGAGGTCGTGCTCGCCTGCGGGGCGGATTGCACAACATGGTGACCGGCAGCAACGACACCATCCGTAGCGGCAGCAGCAGCAGGACTAACAGCAGCAATATCAGCACTGTCAACAGCATCTTCGTCTACCGTACGGACTTGAGCGACGTTTGCTGCCTAGTCTGAGACGCCCGGCTGCAGCTGCCGCAACGCTGTTTGGTCCTTGGTGCACCGCCCCCCGCACCCACCTGTGTCCACGTGGCCGATGTTGGTGAAGCCGCACTGCACGCGGTTGTGGCGGTTGAGCGTGGCCTGGATGTTGGAGGCGACGCGCAGGTAGTGCGGGTCCTGGGGCCCAGGGGGGTGGTTGGGGAGCGGTTGGGGAGCGGTGAGGCGGGCGGCTGCATGGGGCCGGTTAACATGGATGGGATCAGAGCTGTACCTGGCCAAGCGGTGCAGGTAGTCCACGCGCCAGCACACAGCATGGCGCGCTGCGGGGCGGCGTGCACGGTGGCGCTCACCCTAGCTACCTGGGTCAGGCAGTGCAGCAGGTAGGTCGACTCGATGTGCTCGGGGTGCAGGTTGTAGCCGGGGTCCTCGGGATGCACCTGGGGGCCGAAGCGGTGGAGGGGCCAAGGGTCAGGGTCAGAGGAAGCCGTCAAGGGGCCTAAAGCACTGGGCCTGAAGCCGCAGGATATCAGGCGTGGTGTGGGTCAGGCGCGGTGTAGAGAGGAGTAACGCATGGGGCGTTCCGCTTGCCGTGTGCGTGTGGTAGCACGTTCATACCGTACTTTGAATCAAGGAGCGCCAGATGCCGTAAGGAGCGTGTCGCTGCTGCCCTCTATCGGACAAGTACCAGGGCATCAGGAACTGTCCGCACTGCAGGTCGTACACAAGGGATTCCCACCTTGCTGTGGTCTATTCCGAACACCTCGGGCAGCCAGCCGAAGGCGCACCACGCCGCCGTGAAGTTGGCGTGCAGCGCCGCGGCGTCGCTCTCTTCAACAGCACCACGCACGGTAAGTGCCCCGCGGCAGTAACACACACAGAGCGTCGGGAATATTTCCCACGTGCGCTTCGCAGGGCTTCTGCCCAAGCCAGGGCCCAGGGAGCAGCCTGTGTGCCCAGCTGCCCACGCGACCATGCAGGCGTCCTGAGGGGCCGCAAGCGTAAGGACATGTCGGCACGACGCTGACCTGGGTTGGGAAGGCCTTCCAGTCCTTTCCTCCTCCCCCGGACCACCAATCACGCAATCAGCAGTGGCGAACGCCGTCCAGGCGGCCCTTTCTTCCCCTCCCACCCATCCCCGTTCTACTTACCGTACCACTAGATTCACTCAGAGCAAAAAATCCGGTGCAAACAGGGGGCAGGGGCCCCAGACTACGTGCACTGGCCTTGGCCAAACGTGCGCTATCGGGTCTCCGCTCTTGCAGGCAGATATGTTTACTCTTGTTGAGTATTGGGTTGCCATAAAGCTGTGGCATCGGCGCTCTTGGGTTGACCGGTGACGTTTGGTGCGACCAGTGGAAGTCCTGTGCCCGAGCAGGGATGGCCACCCGCAAACTCCAAAGTTTACTCCCAAATTAGCTCTATATGCTGCGTATTCAGCGTCTAGTACCGACACAGGCTGGACGCATATGAACTTTTGTATAGGGCTGGCGGGTCCTCGTCCCGCCAGGATGGCTGGTGTGCAGCATGGCAGCTCATTTCATTGCCTTTATACCTACCCGAGTTGGCTCAAGGTCTGATCGGCCCTCGAACCTTGCCCCGAAACCCCCGTCAGACCAAGGAGCAACCAGGGGAGCCGCCCACCCAGCTACTGCTTGATAACAATGCTATAAGGTTCTGGTAATAATTGACTCCGCAACATTGCATACGAGTGCTGCATGGACGGTGCAAGGGAGTCACCGATGTGTGCAAGTTCCGGCCTTTCTGCAGTGGCCATGGCTCCGGCCACCTGCACCCTTCCTTCCCTTCTTCCCATACGGATACCGTATCGCAGCCGCTGTCACTGTCAGTGCATTGCGGCCGATGTCCTCTCTTCCGGCACCCATGGCAAGGGCCACAGGCAGCGCAGGGGAGGCGACTGGCACCAGCGTCACACCCCTGTTTGCACCGGCATTTTTGCTCTGAGTGATTAGCCTCTTATTCGCGTTGCTAGTACCGGTACTTCGTATCCCCCCCCCAACCTCCGCAGGTACTTTGTTCCCCAGCTCCGCAGGCTGACTGCCTCCGGTTCCCCTTGCCGCTTTGTGGTTAACCCCACCCGGCACCTTGCTCACCCACCAGTGCCTGCATGCCCGGCCAGAAGGCGCCCAAGCTGGACACGAAGGGCCGAGCAAGCCTGGGGGTTGGAGGCAGCAGCAGGAGGGAGGGGCAGGCAGGGTGGCAGGGTCGCTGCTTTCATATACAGGAAGCAGCTGGACGGGTTTACACCAACTCAGTAGAGAACCTGCGACAAGTCGACTTTGTTATGCAAGGCCACGACAGGGCGGACTGCTGTGGCTCATCGCTTAGCCAGCAAGCAAGGGCCCATCGAACGGCATGCTGGGCTGCCCTCGTCTGCCCCAGCGATCACAGCCCTTCAACAACGTAGACGAAGCCCCAGGCCCCAGGTAACCGGGAACCCCTTGCCCGCACGCCCCCTAGCCTCCCTCACCTGCCATTGTCCATGTTTACGTCCACCACGGCACTTTTTAGCCCTTGAAGGTAAAATAAAATGAGGCAAAGGTGCCGGGAATCTGTACTACAGGGCAAA